>JAVLUU010000702.1:27500-30000 GCA_032206185.1 Columba guinea
TTTTTTGTTTCTTTCTTTCTTTCTTTTTTCTTTTTTCTTTCTTTCTTTCCTTCTTTTTAATTTCTTTCTTTCTTTCTTTCTTTGTTTTTTCTTTATTTCTTTATTACTTTCTTTTTAATGTCTTTCTTTTTAATTTCTTTCTTTCTTTCTTTCTTTCTTTCTTTCCTACGTTCTTTCTTTCTTTTTTCTTTCTTTCTTTCTTTCTTTCTGTTTTCTTTCTTTCTTTCTTTTTAATTTCTTTCTTTCTTTCCTACGTTCTTTCTTTCTTCTTTTTTCTTTCTTTCTTTCTTTTTAATTTCTTTCTTTCTTTCTTTCTTTTTTCTTTCTTTCTCTCTTTCTTTCTTTCTTTCTTTTTTCTTTCTTTCTTTCTTTCTTTCTTTTTAATTTCTTTCTTTCTTTCTTTCTTTCTTTTTTCTTTCTTTCTTTCTTTCTTTTTTCTTTCTTTCTTTCTTTCTTTTTTTCTTTCTTTCTTTTTTCTTTCTTTCTTTCTTTCTTTTTTCTTTCTTTCTTTCTTTCTTTTTTCTTTCTTTTTTCTTTCTTTCTTTCTTTCTTTCTTTCTTTTTTCTTTCTTTGTTTCTTTCCTTCTTTCTTTCTTTCTTTCTTTCTTTCTTTTTTCTTTCTTTCTTTCTTTCTTTCTTTCTTACGTTCTTTCTTTCTTTCTTTCTTCTTTCTTTCTTTCTTTCTTTATTTTTACTTTCTTGCTTTCCTACGTTCTTTCTTTCTTTCTTTCTTCTTTTTTCTTTCTTTCTATCTTTCTTTATTCTTTCTTTCTTTCTTTCTTTCTTTTAATTTCTTTCTTTCTTTCTTTCTTTCTTTCTTTCTTTCTTTCTTTCTTTCTTTCTTTCTTTCTATCTTTGTTTCTTTCTTTCTTTCTTTCTCTCTTTCTTTTTTCTTTCTTTCTTTTTTCTTTCTTTCTTTCTTTCTATCTTTCTTTCTTTCTTTCTTTCTTTCTAATTTCTTTCTTTCCTACGTTCTTTCTTTCTTTCTTTCTTTTTTCTTTCTTTCTTTCTTTCTATCTTTCTTTCTTTCTTTCTTTCTTTCCTACGTTCTTTCTTTCTTTTTTTTTCTTTCTTTCTTTCTTTCTTTCTTTCTTTCTAGCTTCTTTCTTTGTGTGTTTCCTACGTTCTTTCTTTCATTCTTTTTTCTTTCTTTTTTCTTTCTTTCTTTCTTTCTTTCTTTCTTTCTTTCTTTTTTCTTTCTTTCTTTCTTTTTTTTAATTTCTTTCATTCTTTTTTCTTTCTTTCTTTCTTTTTTCTTTCTTTCTTTCTTTCTTTTTTCTTTCTTTCTTTTTAATTTCTTTCTTTCTTTCTTTCTTTCTTTCTTTCTTTCTTTTTTCTTTCTTTCTTTCTTTCTATATTCTTTCTTTCTTTCTTTCCTACGTTCGTTCATTCTTTCTTTCTTTCTTTCTTTTTAATTTCTTTCTTTCCTACGTTCTTTCTTTCATTCTTTCTTTTTACTTTCTTTCTTTTTTCTTTCTTTCTTTCTTTCTTTCTTTCTTTTTAATTTCTTTCATTCTTTTTAATTTCTTTCTTTCTTTCTTTCTTTCTTTTAGTTTCTTTCTTTCTTTTTCCTTTCTTTCTTTCTTTCTTTTTTCTTTCTTTCTTTCTTTCTTTTTAATTTCTTTCTGTCTTTCTTTCTTTCTTCTTTCTTTCTTACTTACTTTCTTTCTTTCTTTCTTTCTTTCTTTCTTTCTTTCCTACGTTCTTTCTTTCTTTCTTTTTTCTTTCTTTCTTTCTTTCTTTCTTTCTTTCTTTCCTACGTTCTTTCTTTCATTCTTTCTTTTTACTTTCTTTCTTTTTTCTTTCTTTCTTTCTTTTTTCTTTCTTTCTTTCTTTTTTTTAATTTCTTTCATTCTTTTTTCTTTCTTTCTTTCTTTTTTCTTTCTTTCTTTCTTTCTTTCTTTTTTCTTTCTTTCTTTTTAATTTCTTTCTTTCTTTTTTATTTCTTTCTTTCTTTCTTTTTAATTTCTTTCTTTCTTTCTTTCTTTCTTTCTATCTTTCTTTCTTTCTTTCTTTCTTTCCTACGTTCTTTCTTTCTTTCTTTCTTCTTTCTTTCTTTCTTTTTTGTTTCTTACTTTCTTTCTTTCCTTCTTTCTTTCTTTTTTCTTTCTTTCTTTCTTTTTAATATCTTTCTTTCTTTCTATCTTTCTTTCTTTCTTTCTTTCTTTCCTACGTTCTTTCTTTCTTTCTTTCTTCTTTCTTTCTTTCTTTCTTTCTTTTTTGTTTCTTTCTTTCTTTCTTTTTTCTTTTTTCTTTCTTTCTTTCTTTCTTTTTAATTTCTTTCTTTCTTTCTTTCTTCGTTTTTTCTTTCTTTCTTTATTAATTTCTTTTTAATGTCTTTCTTTTTAATTTCTTTCTTTCTTTCTTTCTTTCCTACGTTCTTTCTTTCTTTTTTCTTTCTTTCTTTCTTTCTTTCTGTTTTCTTTCTTTCTTTCCTTTTAATTTCTTTCTTTCTTTCTTTCCTACGTTCTTTCTTTCTTCTTTTTTCTTTCTTTCTTTCT
>JAVLUU010000702.1:72500-75000 GCA_032206185.1 Columba guinea
TTTTTAATTTCTTTCTTTCTTTCTTTCTTTCTTTTAGTTTCTTTCTTTCTTTTTCCTTTCTTTCTTTCTTTTTTCTTTCTTTCTTTCTTTCTTTCTTTTTAATTTCTTTCTTTCTTTCTTTCTTTCTTCTTTCTTTCTTACTTACTTTCTTTCTTTCTTTCTTTCTTTCTTTCTTTCTTTCCTACGTTCTTTCTTTCTTTCTTTTTTATTCTTTCTTTCTTTCTTTCTTTCTTTCTTTCCTACGTTCTTTCTTTCATTCTTTTTTCTTTCTTTTTTCTTTCTTTCTTTCTTTCTTTCTTTTTTCTTTCTTTCTTTCTTTTTTTTAATTTCTTTCATTCTTTTTTCTTTCTTTCTTTCTTTTTTCTTTCTTTCTTTCTTTCTTTCTTTTTTCTTTCTTTCTTTTTAATTTCTTTCTTTCTTTTTTCTTTCTTTCTTTCTTTCTTTTTAATTTCTTTCTTTCTTTCTTTCTTTCTTTCTTTCTATCTTTCTTTCTTTCTTTCTTTCTTTCCTACGTTCTTTCTTTCTTTTTTCTTCTTTCTTTCTTTCTTTCTTTCTTTTTTGTTTCTTTCTTTCTTTCTTTTTTCTTTCTTTCTTTCTTTCTTTTTAATTTCTTTCTTTCTTTCTTTCTTCGTTTTTTCTTTCTTTCTTTATTACTTTCTTTTTAATGTCTTTCTTTTTAATTTCTTTCTTTCTTTCTTTCTTTCTTTCCTACGTTCTTTCTTTCTTTTTTCTTTCTTTCTTTCTTTCTTTCTGTTTTCTTTCTTTCTTTCTTTTTAATTTCTTTCTTTCTTTCTTTCCTGCGTTCTTTCTTTCTTCTTTTTTCTTTCTTTCTTTCTTTTTAATTTCTTTCTTTCTTTCTTTCTTTTTTCTTTCTTTCTTTCTCTCTTTCTTTCTTTCTTTCTTTTTTCTTTCTTTCTTTCTCTCTTTCTTTCTTTCTTTCTTTTTTCTTTCTTTCTTTCTTTCTTTCTTTTTTCTTTCTTTCTTTCTTTCTTTTTTCTTTCTTTCTTTCTTTCTTTCTTTTTTTCTTTCTTTCTTTTTTCTTTCTTTCTTTCTTTATTTTTTCTTTCTTTCTTTTTTCTTTCTTTTTTCTTTCTTTCTTTCTTTTTTCTTTCTTTGTTTCTTTCCTTCTTTCTTTCTTTCTTTCTTTCTTTCTTTCTTTTTTCTTTCTTTCTTTCCTTCTTTTTAATTTCTTTCTTTCTTTCTTTCTTCGTTTTTTCTTTCTTTCTTTATTACTTTCTTTTTAATGTCTTTCTTTTTAATTTCTTTCTTTCTTTCTTTCTTTCTTTCCTACGTTCTTTCTTTCTTTTTTCTTTCTTTCTTTCTTTCTTTCTGTTTTCTTTCTTTCTTTCTTTTTAATTTATTTCTTTCTTTCTTTCCTACGTTCGTTCTTTCTTCTTTTTTCTTTCTTTCTTTCTTTTTAATTTCTTTCTTTCTTTCTTTTTTCTTTCTTTCTTTCTCTCTTTCTTTCTTTCTTTCTTTTTTCTTTCTTTCTTTCTTTCTTTCTTTCTTTCTTTTTAATTTCTTTCTTTCTTTCTTTCTTTCTTTTTTCTTTCTTTCTTTCTTTCTTTTTTCTTTCTTTCTTTCTTTCTTTTTTTCTTTCTTTCTTTTTTCTTTCTTTCTTTCTTTATTTTTTCTTTCTTTCTTTCTTTCTTTTTTCTTTCTTTTTTCTTTCTTTCTTTCTTTCTTTCTTTTTTCTTTCTTTGTTTCTTTCCTTCTTTCTTTCTTTCTTTCTTTCTTTCTTTTTTCTTTCTTTCTTTCTTTCTTTCTTTTTAATTTCTTTCTTTCCTACGTTCTTTCTTTCTTTCTTTCTTTTTTCTTTCTTTCTTTCTTTCTTTCCTACGTTCTTTCTTTCTTTCTTTTTTCTTTCTTTCTTTCTTTTTCTTTCTTTCTTTCTTTCTTTCTTTCTTTCTTCCTTTTTAATTTCTTTCTTTCCTACGTTCTTTCTTTCTTTCTTTCTTTTTTCTTTCTTTCTTTCTTTCTTTCTTTCCTACGTTCTTTCTTTCTTTCTTTCTTTCTTTCTTTTTTCTTTCTTTCTTTCTTTCTATATTCTTTCTTTCTTTCTTTCCTACGTTCGTTCATTCTTTCTTTCTTTCTTTCTTTTTAATTTCTTTCTTTCCTACGTTCTTTCTTTCATTCTTTCTTTTTACTTTCTTTCTTTTTTCTTTCTTTCTTTCTTTCTTTCTTTTTAATTTCTTTCATTCTTTTTAATTTCTTTCTTTCTTTCTTTCTTTCTTTTAGTTTCTTTCTTTCTTTTTCCTTTCTTTCTTTCTTTTTTCTTTCTTTCTTTCTTTCTTTCTTTTTAATTTCTTTCTTTCTTTCTTTCTTTCTTCTTTCTTTCTTACTTACTTTCTTTCTTTCTTTCTTTCTTTCTTTCTTTCTTTCCTACGTTCTTTCTTTCTTTCTTTTTTATTCTTTCTTTCTTTCTTTCTTTCTTTCTTTCCTACGTTCTTTCTTTCATTCTTTTTTCTTTCTTTTTTCTTTCTTTCTTTCTTTCTTTCTT
>JAVLUU010000702.1:90000-92500 GCA_032206185.1 Columba guinea
TTTCTTTTTAATTTCTTTCTTTCCTACGTTCTTTCTTTCTTTCTTTCTTTTTTCTTTCTTTCTTTCTTTCTTTCCTACGTTCTTTCTTTCTTTCTTTTTTCTTTCTTTCTTTCTTTCTTTCTTTCTTTCTTTCTTTCTTTCTTTCTTCCTTTTTAATTTCTTTCTTTCCTACGTTCTTTCTTTCTTTCTTTCTTTTTTCTTTCTTTCTTTCTTTCTTTCTTTCTTTCCTACGTTCTTTCTTTCTTTCTTTCTTTCTTTCTTTTTTCTTTCTTTCTTTCTTTCTATATTCTTTCTTTCTTTCTTTCCTACGTTCGTTCATTCTTTCTTTCTTTCTTTCTTTTTAATTTCTTTCTTTCCTACGTTCTTTCTTTCATTCTTTCTTTTTACTTTCTTTCTTTTTTCTTTCTTTCTTTCTTTCTTTCTTTCTTTTTAATTTCTTTCATTCTTTTTAATTTCTTTCTTTCTTTCTTTCTTTCTTTTAGTTTCTTTCTTTCTTTTTCCTTTCTTTCTTTCTTTCTTTTTTCTTTCTTTCTTTTTTCTTTTTAATTTCTTTCTTTCTTTCTTTCTTCTTTCTTTCTTACTTACTTTCTTTCTTTCTTTCTTTCTTTCCTACGTTCTTTCTTTCTTTCTTTTTTCTTTCTTTCTTTCTTTCTTTCTTTCTTTCTTTCCTACGTTCTTTCTTTCATTCTTTTTTCTTTCTTTTTTCTTTCTTTCTTTCTTTCTTTTTTCTTTCTTTCTTTCTTTTTTTTAATTTCTTTCATTCTTTTTTATTTCTTTCTTTCTTTTTTCTTTCTTTCTTTCTTTCTTTCTTTTTTCTTTCTTTCTTTTTAATTTCTTTCTTTCTTTTTTCTTTCTTTCTTTCTTTCTTTTTAATTTCTTTCTTTCTTTCTTTCTTTCTTTCTTTCTATCTTTCTTTCTTTCTTTCTTTCTTTCCTACGTTCTTTCTTTCTTTCTTTCTTCTTTCTTTCTTTCTTTCTTTCTTTTTTGTTTCTTTCTTTCTTTTTTCTTTTTTCTTTCTTTCTTTCTTTTTAATTTCTTTCTTTCTTTCTTTCTTCGTTTTTTCTTTCTTTCTTTATTACTTTCTTTTTAATGTCTTTCTTTTTAATTTCTTTCTTTCTTTCTTTCTTTCTTTCCTACGTTCTTTCTTTCTTTCTTCTTTCTTTCTTTCTTTCTTTCTTTCTTTCTGTCTTCTTTCTTTCTTTCTTTCTTTCTTTCTTTCTTTTCTCTTTCTTTCTTTTTTCTTTCTTTCTTTCATTCTTTCTTTCTTTCTTTCTTTATTTCTTTTTCATTTCTTTCTTTCTTTTTTCTATCTTTCTTTCTTTTTAATTTCTTTCTTTATTTCTTTCTTTCTTTCTTTCATTCCTACGTTCTTTCTATCTTTCTTTCTTTCTTTCTTTTTTTTCTTTCTTTCTTTCTTTCTTTCTTTATTTCTTTCTTTCTTTTTAATTTCTTTCTTTCTTTCTTTTTAATTTCTTTCTTTCTTTTTAATTTCTTTCTTTCTTTCTTTCTATCTTTCTTTCTTTCTTTCTTTTTTCTTTCTTTTTTCTTTCTTTCTTTCTTTCTTTCTTTCTTTCTTTCTTTCTTTCTTTCTTTCTTTCTTTTTTCTTTCTTTCTTTCTTTCTTTCTTTCTTTCTTTCTTTCCAACGTTCTTTCTTTCTTTCTTTTTTCTTTCTTTCTTTCTATCTTTCTTTCTTTTTTATTTCTTTCCTACGTTCTTTCTTTCATTCTTTTTTCTTTCTTTATTTCTTTCTTTATTCTTTCTTTCTTTTTTATTTCTTTCTTTCATTTTAATTTCTTTCATTCATTTTTTGTTCGTTCTTTCTTTCCTTCATTCTTTCTTTCTTTCTTTCTTTCTTTCTTTCCTACGTTCTTTCTTTCTTTCTTTTTTCTTTGTTTCTTTCTTTCTTTTTTCTTTCTTTCTTTCTTTCTTTTTAATTTCTTTCTTTCTTTCTTTTTAATTTCTTTCTTTCTTTTTCCTTTCTTTCTTTCTTTCTTTCTTTCTTTCTTTCTTTCTTTCCTACGTTCTTTCTTTCTTTCTTTTTTCTTTCTTTCTTTCTTTCTTTCTTTCTTTCTTTCTTTCTTTCTTTCTTTCTTTTTAATTTCTTTCTTTCCTACGTTCTTTCTTTCTTTCTTTCTTTTTTCTTTCTTTCTTTCTTTCTTTCCTACGTTCTTTCTTTCTTTCTTTTTTCTTTCTTTCTTTCTTTCTTTCTTTCTTTCTTTCTTTCTTTCTTTCTTCCTTTTTAATTTCTTTCTTTCCTACGTTCTTTCTTTCTTTCTTTCTTTTTTCTTTCTTTCTTTCTTTCTTTCCTACGTTCTTTCTTTCTTTCTTTCTTTCTTTCTTTTTTCTTTCTTTCTTTCTTTCTATATTCTTTCTTTCTTTCTTTCCTACGTTCGTTCATTCTTTCTTTCTTTCTTTCTTTTTAATTTCTTTCTTTCCTACGTTCTTTCTTTCATTCTTTCTTTTTACTTTCTTTCTTTTTTCTTTCTTTCTTTCTTTCTT
>JAVLUU010000702.1:102500-104511 GCA_032206185.1 Columba guinea
TTCTTTCTTTCTTTTTTCTTTCTTTCTTTCTTTCTTTCCTACGTTCTTTCTTTCTTTCTTTTTTCTTTCTTTCTTTCTTTCTTTCTTTCTTTCTTTCTTTCTTTCTTTCTTCCTTTTTAATTTCTTTCTTTCCTACGTTCTTTCTTTCTTTCTTTCTTTTTTCTTTCTTTCTTTCTTTCTTTCTTTCTTTCCTACGTTCTTTCTTTCTTTCTTTCTTTCTTTCTTTTTTCTTTCTTTCTTTCTTTCTATATTCTTTCTTTCTTTCTTTCCTACGTTCGTTCATTCTTTCTTTCTTTCTTTCTTTTTAATTTCTTTCTTTCCTACGTTCTTTCTTTCATTCTTTCTTTTTACTTTCTTTCTTTTTTCTTTCTTTCTTTCTTTCTTTCTTTCTTTTTAATTTCTTTCATTCTTTTTAATTTCTTTCTTTCTTTCTTTCTTTCTTTTAGTTTCTTTCTTTCTTTTTCCTTTCTTTCTTTCTTTCTTTTTTCTTTCTTTCTTTTTTCTTTTTAATTTCTTTCTTTCTTTCTTTCTTCTTTCTTTCTTACTTACTTTCTTTCTTTCTTTCTTTCTTTCCTACGTTCTTTCTTTCTTTCTTTTTTCTTTCTTTCTTTCTTTCTTTCTTTCTTTCTTTCCTACGTTCTTTCTTTCATTCTTTTTTCTTTCTTTTTTCTTTCTTTCTTTCTTTCTTTTTTCTTTCTTTCTTTCTTTTTTTTAATTTCTTTCATTCTTTTTTATTTCTTTCTTTCTTTTTTCTTTCTTTCTTTCTTTCTTTCTTTTTTCTTTCTTTCTTTTTAATTTCTTTCTTTCTTTTTTCTTTCTTTCTTTCTTTCTTTTTAATTTCTTTCTTTCTTTCTTTCTTTCTTTCTTTCTATCTTTCTTTCTTTCTTTCTTTCTTTCCTACGTTCTTTCTTTCTTTCTTTCTTCTTTCTTTCTTTCTTTCTTTCTTTTTTGTTTCTTTCTTTCTTTTTTCTTTTTTCTTTCTTTCTTTCTTTTTAATTTCTTTCTTTCTTTCTTTCTTCGTTTTTTCTTTCTTTCTTTATTACTTTCTTTTTAATGTCTTTCTTTTTAATTTCTTTCTTTCTTTCTTTCTTTCTTTCCTACGTTCTTTCTTTCTTTCTTCTTTCTTTCTTTCTTTCTTTCTTTCTTTCTGTCTTCTTTCTTTCTTTCTTTCTTTCTTTCTTTCTTTTCTCTTTCTTTCTTTTTTCTTTCTTTCTTTCATTCTTTCTTTCTTTCTTTCTTTATTTCTTTTTCATTTCTTTCTTTCTTTTTTCTATCTTTCTTTCTTTTTAATTTCTTTCTTTATTTCTTTCTTTCTTTCTTTCATTCCTACGTTCTTTCTATCTTTCTTTCTTTCTTTCTTTTTTTTCTTTCTTTCTTTCTTTCTTTCTTTATTTCTTTCTTTCTTTTTAATTTCTTTCTTTCTTTCTTTTTAATTTCTTTCTTTCTTTTTAATTTCTTTCTTTCTTTCTTTCTATCTTTCTTTCTTTCTTTCTTTTTTCTTTCTTTTTTCTTTCTTTCTTTCTTTCTTTCTTTCTTTCTTTCTTTCTTTCTTTCTTTCTTTCTTTTTTCTTTCTTTCTTTCTTTCTTTCTTTCTTTCTTTCTTTCCAACGTTCTTTCTTTCTTTCTTTTTTCTTTCTTTCTTTCTATCTTTCTTTCTTTTTTATTTCTTTCCTACGTTCTTTCTTTCATTCTTTTTTCTTTCTTTATTTCTTTCTTTATTCTTTCTTTCTTTTTTATTTCTTTCTTTCATTTTAATTTCTTTCATTCATTTTTCGTTCGTTCTTTCTTTCCTTCATTCTTTCTTTCTTTCTTTCTTTCTTTCTTTCCTACGTTCTTTCTTTCTTTCTTTTTTCTTTGTTTCTTTCTTTCTTTTTTCTTTCTTTCTTTCTTTCTTTTTAATTTCTTTCTTTCTTTCTTTTTAATTTCTTTCTTTCTTTTTCCTTTCTTTCTTTCTTTCTTTTCTTTCTTTCTTTCTTTCTTTCCTACGTTCTTTCTTTCTTTCTTTTTTCTT
>JAVLUU010000703.1:37500-40000 GCA_032206185.1 Columba guinea
TTCTTTCTTTCTTTCTTTCTTTTTTCTTTCTTTTTTTCTTTTTAATTTCTTTCTTTCTTTTTTCTTTCTTTCTTTTTTCTTTCTTTCTTTTTTCTTTCTTTCTTTCTTTCTTTCTTTTTAATTTCTTTCTTGCTTTTTTCTTTCTTTCTTTTTTCTTTCTTTCTTTCTTTCTTTCTCTTTAATTTTTCTTTCTTTTTAATTTCTTTCTTTCTTTCTTTCATTTTTCTTTCTTTCTTTCTTTCTTTTTTCTTTCTTTCTTTCTTTATTTTTTCTTCTTTCTTTCTTTTTAATTTCTTCCTTTCTTTCTATCTATCTTTCTTTCTTACTTTCTTTCTTTCTTTCCTACGTTCTTTCTTTCCTTCTTTCTTTCTTTCTTTTGTCTTTCTTTTTATTATTTCTTTCTGTCTTTCTTTCTTTCTTTCCTTTTTCTTTCTTTCTTTCTTCTTTCTTTCTTTCTTTCTTTTTTCT
This sequence comes from Columba guinea, assembly GCA_032206185.1. Classification (NCBI taxonomy): domain Eukaryota; kingdom Metazoa; phylum Chordata; class Aves; order Columbiformes; family Columbidae; genus Columba; species Columba guinea. The sequence goes on from JAVLUU010000703.1 coordinate 37,969, forward strand.
TTCTTTCTTTCTTTCTTTTTAATTTCTTTCTCTCTTTTTTCTTTCTTTCTTTCTTTCTTTCTTTTCTTCTTTCTATCTTTCTTTCTTTCTTTCTATCTTTCTTTCTTTTTGATTTCTTTCTTTCTTTTTAATTTCTTTCTTTTTTCTTTCTTTCTTTCTTTCTTTCTTTTTAATTTCTTTCATTCTTTTTAATTTCTTTCTTTCTTTCTTTCTTTCTATCTTTGTTTCTTTATTCTTTCTTTCTTTCTTTCCTACGTTCTTGCTTTCTTTCTTTTTTCTTTCTTTCTTTTTTCTTTCTTTCTTTTTTCTCTCTTTCTTTCTTTTTTCTTTCTTTCTTTCTTTCTTTTTAATTTCTTTCTTTCTTTCTTTCTTTATTTTCTTTCTTTCCTACGTTCTTTCTTTCTTTTTTTCATTCTTTCTTTTTTCTTTCTTTTTTTCTTTCTTTTTCTTTCTTTCTTTCTTTCTTTCTTATTTCTTCCTTTCTTTAATTCTTTCTTTCTTTCTTTCTTTTTTCTTTCTTTCTTTCTTTTTCCTTTCTTTCTTTCTTTCTTTCTTTTTAATTTCTTTCTTTTTTCTTTCTTTTTTTCTTTCTTTTTTCTTTCTTTCTTTCTTTCTTTCTTTCTGTCTTTCTTTATTTTTTTAATTTCTGTCTTTGTTTTTGATTTCTTTCTTTCTTTCTTCTTTCTTTCTTTCTTTCTTTTTAATTTCTTTCTTTCTTTCTTTCTTCCTTTCTTTCCTACGTTCTTACTTTCTTTCTTTTTTCTTTCTTTCTTCTGTCTTTCTTCCTTTCTTTCTTTCTATCTTTCTTTCTTTCTTTCTTTCTTACTTTCTTTCTTTCCTACGTTCTTTCTTTCTTTCTTTTTTCTTTCTTTCTTTCTTTCTTTTTAATTTCTTTCTTTATTTTTCTTTTTCTCTTTCTTTTTTCTTTCTTTCTTTCTTTCTTTCTTTATTTCATTCTTTCTTTTTAATTTCTTTCTTTCTTTTTGATTTCTTTCTTTCTTTCTTTTTTCTTTCTTTCTTTCTTTCTTTCTTTTTAATTTCTTTCTTTCTTTCTTTCTTTCTTTCTTTCTTTCTTTCTTTTTTCTTTCTTTCATTCTTTCTTTCTTTCTTTCTTTCCTACGTTCTTGCTTTCTTTCTTTTTTCTTTCTTTCTTCTGTCATTCTTTCTTTCTTTCCTACGTTCTTCCTTTCTTCCTTTCTTTCTTTTTTCTTTCTTTCTTCTTTCTTTTTGATTTCTTTCTTTCTTTTTTCTTTTCTTTCTTTCTTTCTTTTTAATTTCTTTCTTTCTTTTTTCTTTTCTTTCTTTCTTTCTTTCTTTTTTCTTTCTTTCTTCTCTCTTTCTTTCTTCCCTACGTTCTTTCTTTCTTTCTTTCTTTCTTTCTTTTTTCTTCCTTTCTTTAATTCTTTCTTTCTTTCTTTTTTTTTTCTTTCTTTCTTTCTTCTTTCTTTCTTTCTTTCTCTCTTTTTTCTTCTTTCTTTCTTTTTACTTTCTTCCTTTCTTTCTTTCTATCTTTCTTTCTTTCTTTCTTTCTTTCTTTCTTTCTTTCTTTTTTCTTTCTCTCCTTCTTTCTTTTTTCTTTCTTTCTTTCTTTCTTTCTTTTTAATTTCTTTCTTTCTTTTTTCTTTCTTTTTTCTTTCTTTTTTCTTTCTTTCTTTCTTTCTTTCTTTATTTCTTTCTTTCTTTTTAATTTCTTTCTTTCTTTTTGATTTCTTTCTTTCTTTCTTTTTTCTTTCTTTCTTTCTTTCTTTTTAATTTCTTTCTTTCTTTCTTTCTTTTTTCATTCTTTCTTCTTTCTTTCTTTCTTCCCTACGTTCTTTCTTTCTTTCTTTCTTTCTTTCTTTTTTCTTCTTTTCTTTAATTCTTTCTTTCTTTCTTTTTTCTTTCTTTCTTTCTTTCTTCTTTCTTTCTTTCTTTCTCTGTTTTTTCTTCTTTCTTTCTTTTTACTTTCTTCCTTTCTTTCTTTCTATCTTTCTTTCTTTCTTTCTTTCTTTCTTTCTTTCTTTTTTCTTTCTTTCCTTCTTTCTTTTTTCTT
>JAVLUU010000703.1:52500-55000 GCA_032206185.1 Columba guinea
CTTTTTTCTTCTTTCTTTCTTTTTAATTTCTTCCTTTCTTTCTTTCTATCTTTCTTTCTTTCTTTCTTACTTTCTTTCTTTCCTACGTTCTTTCTTTCTTTCTTTTTTCTTTCTTTCTTTCTTTCTTTCTTTTTTCTTTCTTTCCTTCTTTCTTTTTTCTTTCTTTCTTTCTTTCTTTCTTTTTAATTTCTTTCTTTATTTTTCTTTCTTTTTTCTTTCTTTTTTCTTTCTTTCTTTCTTTCTTTCTGTTTTCTTTCTTTTTAATTTCTTTCTTTCTTTTTGATTTCTTTCTTTCTTTCTTTTTTCTTTCTTTCTTTCTTTCTTTTTAATTTCTTTCTTTCCTTCTTTCTTTCTTTCTTTCTTTTTTCTTTCTTTTATTCTTTCTTTCTTTTTTCTTTCTTTCTTTCTTTTTAATTTATTTCATTCTTTTTTCTTTCTTTCTTTTTTTTTCTTTCTTTCTTTCTGTCCTACGTTCTTTCTTTCTTTTTTCTTTCTTTCTTTCTTTCTTTCTTTCTTTCTTTCTTTCTTTCTTTTTTCTTTCTTTCTTTCTTTCTTTCTTTCTTTCTTTCTTTCTTTTTTCTTTCTTTCTTTCTTTTTTCTTTCTTTCTTTCTTTCTTTTTTCTTTCTTTCTTTTTTCTTTCTTTTTCTTCTTTCTTTCTTTTTAATTTCTTTCTTTCTTTCTATCTTTCCTTCTTTCTTTCTTACTTTCTTTCTTTCTTTCCTACGTTCTTTCTTTCTTTTTTCTTTCTTTCTTTCTTTTTTACTTCTTTCTTTCTTTTTTCTTTCTTTCTTTCTTTCTTTCTTTTTAATTTCTTTCTTTATTTTCTTTCTTTCTTTCTTTCTTTTTCTTTCTTTCTTTCTTTCTTTTTAATTTCTTTCTTTCTTTCTTTTTTCTTTCTTTCTTTCTTTCTTTTTTATTTCTTTCTTTCTTACTTTCTTTTTTCTTTCTTTCTTTCTTTTTAATTTCTTTCATTCTTTTTTCTTTATTTCTGTCTTTTTCTTTCTTTCTTTCTTTCTTTCCTACGTTCTTGCTTTCTTTCTTTTTCCTTTCTTTCTTTCTTTCTTTCTTCTTTCTTTCTTTCTCTTTTCTTTCTTTCTTTCTTTTTTCTTTCTTTCTTTCTCTCTTTCATTCTTTTTTCTTTCTTTCTGTCTTTTTCTTTCTTTCTTTCTTTCTTTCTTTCTTTCTTTCCTACGTTCTGGCTTTCTTTCTTTTTTCTTTGTTTGTTTCTTTCTTTCTTTTTTCTTTCCTTCCTTCTTTCTTTTTTCTTTCTTTCTTTCTTTTTTCTTTCTTTCCTTCTTTCTTTTTTCTTTCTTTTTGCTTTTTTCTTTCTTTCTTTCTTTCTCTCTTTCTTTCTTTTTTCTTTCTTTCTTTCTTTTTAATTTCTTTCTTTCTTTTTTCTTTCTTTTTTTCTTTCTTTTTCTTTCTTTCTTTCTTTCTTTCTTTTTAATTTCTTTCTTTCTTTTTAATTTCTTTCTTTCTTTCTTTTTTCTTTCTTTCTTTCTTTCTTTTTTCTTCCTTTCTTTCTTTCTTTTTAATTTCTTTCTTTCTTTTTTCTTTCTTTCTTTTTTCTTTCTTTCTTTCTTTCATTTTAATTTCTTTCTTTCTTTTTTCTTTCTTTCTTTCTTTTTTCTTTCTTTCTTTCTTTCTCTTTAATTTTTCTTTCTTTTTAATTTCTTTCTTTCTTTCTTTCATTTTTCTTTCTTTCTTTCTTTCTTTTTTCTTTCTTTCTTTCTTTTTTCTTCTTTCTTTCTTTTTAATTTCTTCCTTTCTTTCTATCTTTCTTTCTTTCTTTCTTACTTTCTTTCTTTCTTTCCTACGTTCTTTCTTTCTTTCTTTTTTCTTTCTTTCTTACTTTCTTTTTTCTTTCTTTCTTTCTTTCTTTTTTCTTTCTTTCTTTCTTTCTTTCTTTTTAATTTCTTTCATTCTTTTTTCTTTCTTTCTTTCCTTTTAATTTCTTTCTTTCTTTCTTTCTTTCTTTCTTTCTTTCTTTCTTTTTTCTTTCATTCTTTCTTTCTTTCTTTCTTTCCTACGTTCTTGCTTTCTTTCTTTTTTCTTTCTTTCTTCTGTCTTTCTTTCTTTCTTTCCTACGTTCTTGCTTTCTTTCTTTTTTCTTTCTTTCTTCTGTCTTTCTTTCTTTCTTTCCTACGTTCTTCCTTTCTTCTTTTCTTTCTTTTTTCTTTCTTTCTTTCTTTCTTTTTGATTTCTTTCTTTCTTTTTTCTTCTCTTTCTTTCTTTCTTTCTTTTTAATTTCTTTCTTTCTTTTTTCTTTTCTTTCTTTCTTTCTTTTTTTCATTCTTTCTTCTTTCTTTCTTTCTTTCTTCCCTACGTTTTCTTTCTTTCTTTCTTTTTTCTTCCTTTCTTTAATTCTTTCTTTCTTTCTTTCTTTTTTCTTTCTTTCTTTCTTTCTTTTTTCTTTCTTTCTTCCTTTCTTTTTAATTTCTTTCTTTCTTTTTTCTTTCTTTCTTTCTTTTTTCTTTCTTTCTTTCTTTTTTCTTTCTT
>JAVLUU010000703.1:65000-70000 GCA_032206185.1 Columba guinea
TCTTTCTTTTTTCTTTCTTTTTTTCTTTTTTCTTTCTTTCTTTCTTTCTCTCTTTCTTTCTTTTTTCTTTCTTTCTTTCTTTTTAATTTCTTTCTTTCTTTTTTCTTTGTTTCTTTCTTTTTTCTTTCTTTCTTTCTTTCTTTCTTTCTTTCTTTCTTTTTAATTTCTTTCTTTTTTTTTAATTTCTTTCTTTCTTTATTTTTTCTTTCTTTCTTTCTTTCTTTTTTCTTCCTTTCTTTCTTTCGTTTTAATTTCTTTCTTTCTTTTTTCTTTCTTTCTTTTTTCTTTCTTTCTTTCTTTCTTTTTAATTTCTTTCTTTCTTTTTTCTTTCTTTCTTTCATTTTTCTTTCTTTCTTTCTTTCTTTTTTCTTTCTTTCTTTCTTTTTTCTTCTTTCTTTCTTTTTAATTTCTTCCTTTCTTTCTATCTTTCTTTCTTTCTTACTTTCTTTCTTTCTTTCCTACGTTCTTTCTTTCTTTCTTTTTTCTTTCTTTCTTACTTTCTTTTTTCTTTCTTTCTTTCTTTTTTCTTTCTTTCTTTCTTTCTTTTTAATTTCTTTCATTCTTTTTTCTTTCTTTCTATCTTTCTTTTTAATTTCTTTCTTTCTTTCTTTCTTTCTTTCTTTCTTTCTTTCTTTTTTCTTTCTTTTATTCTTTCTTTCTTTTTTCTTTCTTTCTTTCTTTTTAATTTATTTCATTCTTTTTTCTTTCTTTCTTTTTTTTTCTTTCTTTCTTTCTGTCCTACGTTCTTTCTTTCTTTTTTCTTTCTTTCTTTCTTTCTTTCTTTCTTTCTTTCTTTCTTTCTTTCTTTCTTTTTTCTTTCTTTCTTTCTTTCTTTCTTTCTTTCTTTCTTTCTTTTTTCTTTCTTTCTTTCTTTTTTCTTTCTTTCTTTCTTTCTTTCTTTTTTCTTTCTTTCTTTTTTCTTTCATTTTCTTCTTTCTTTCTTCTTAATTTCTTTCTTTCTTTCTATCTTTCTTTCTTTCTTTCTTACTTTCTTTCTTTCTTTCTTTCCTACGTTCTTTCTTTCTTTTTCTTTCTTTCTTTCTTTTTTACTTCTTTCTTTCTTTTTTCTTTCTTTCTTTCTTTCTTTTTAATTTCTTTCTTTATTTTCTTTCTTTCTTTCTTTCTTTTTCTTTCTTTCTTTCTTTCTTTTTAATTTCTTACTTTCTTTCTTTTTTCTTTCTTTCTTTCTTTCTTTTTTATTTCTTTCTTTCTTACTTTCTTTTTTCTTTCTTTCTTTCTTTTTAATTTCTTTCATTCTTTTTTCTTTATTTCTGTCTTTTTCTTTCTTTCTTTCTTTCTTTCCTACGTTCTTGCTTTCTTTCTTTTTCCTTTCTTTCTTTCTTTCTTTCTTTCTTTCTTCTTTCTTTCTTTCTTTTTTCTTTCTTTCTTTCTTTTTTCTTTCTTTCTTTCTCTCTTTCATTCTTTTTTCTTTCTTTCTGTCTTTTTCTTTCTTTCTTTCTTTCTTTCTTTCTTTCTTTCCTACATTCTGGCTTTCTTTCTTTTTTCTTTCTTTCTTTCTTTCTTTTTTCTTTCTTTCCTTCTTTCTTTTTTCTTTCTTTCTTTCTTTTTTCTTTCTTTCCTTCTTTCTTTTTTCTTTCTTTTTTTCTTTTTTCTTTCTTTCTTTCTTTCTCTCTTTCTTTCTTTTTTCTTTCTTTCTTTCTTTTTAATTTCTTTCTTTCTTTTTTCTTTGTTTCTTTCTTTTTTCTTTCTTTCTTTCTTTCTTTCTTTCTTTCTTTCTTTCTTTCTTTCTTTCTTTCTTTTTTCTTTCTTTCTTTCTTTCCTTCGTTCTTTCTTTCTTTTTTCTTTCTTTCTTTCTTTTTTACTTCTTTCTTTCTTTTTTCTTTCTTTCTTTCTTTCTTTTTAATTTCTTTCTTTATTTTCTTTCTTTCTTTCTTTCTTTTTCTTTCTTTCTTTCTTTCTTTCTTTTTAATTTCTTTCTTTCTTTCTTTTTTCTTTCTTTCTTTCTTTTTTATTTCTTTCTTTCTTACTTTCCTTTTTCTTTCTTTCTTTCTTTTTAATTTCTTTCATTCTTTTTTCTTTATTTCTGTCTTTTTCTTTCTTTCTTTCTTTCTTTCCTACGTTCTTGCTTTCTTTCTTATTCCTTTCTTTCTTTCTTTCTTTCTTTCTTTCCTACGTTCTGGCTTTCTTTCTTTTTTCTTTCTTTCTTTCTTTTTTCTTTCTTTCCTTCTTTCTTTTTTCTTTCTTTTTTCTTTTTTCTTTCTTTCTTTCTCTCTTTCTTTCTTTTTTCTTTCTTTCTTTCTTTTTAAATTCTTTCTTTCTTTTTTCTTTCTTTTTTTCTTTCTTTTTCTTTCTTTCTTTCTTTCTTTCTTTTTAATTTCTTTCTTTTTAATTTCTTTCTTTCTTTCTTTTTTATTTCTTTCTTTCTTTTTTCTCTTTCTTTCTTTTTCCTTTCTTTCTTTCTTTCTTTTTAATTTCTTTCTTTCTTTTTAATTTCTTTCTTTCTTTCTTTCATTTTTCTTTGTTTCTTTCTTTCTTTTTTCTTTCTTTCATTCTTTCTTTTTTCTTCTTTCTTTCTTTTTAATTTCTTCCTTTCTTTCTATCTTTCTTTCTTTCTTACTTTCTTTCTTTCTTTCCTACGTTCTTTCTTTCTTTCTTTTTTCTTTCTTTCTTACTTTCTTTTTTCTTTCTTTCTTTCTTTCTTTTTTCTTTCTTTCTTTCTTTCTTTCTTTTTAATTTCTTTCATTCTTTTTTCTTTCTTTCTTTCTTTCCTTTTAATTTCTTTCTTTCTTTCTTTCTTTCTTTCTTTCTTTCTTTCTTTTTTCTTTCATTCTTTCTTTCTTTCTTTCTTTCCTACGTTCTTGCTTTCTTTCTTTTTTCTTTCTTTCTTCTGTCTTTCTTTCTTTCTTTCCTACGTTCTTCCTTTCTTCTTTTCTTTCTTTTTTCTTTCTTTCTTTCTTTCTTTTTGATTTCTTTCTTTCTTTTTTCTTCTCTTTCTTTCTTTCTTTCTTTTTAATTTCTTTCTTTCTTTTTTCTTTTCTTTCTTTCTTTCTTTTTTTCATTCTTTCTTCTTTCTTTCTTTCTTTCTTCCCTACGTTTTCTTTCTTTCTTTCTTTTTTCTTCCTTTCTTTAATTCTTTCTTTCTTTCTTTCTTTTTTCTTTCTTTCTTTCTTTCTTTTTTCTTTCTTTCTTCCTTTCTTTTTAATTTCTTTCTTTCTTTTTTCTTTCTTTCTTTCTTTTTTCTTTCTTTCTTTCTTTTTTCTTTCTTTCTTTCTTTCTTTTTAATTTCTTTCTTTCTTTCTTTCATTTTTCTTTCTTTCTTTCTTTTTTCTTTCTTTCTTTCTTTTTTCTTCTTTCTTTCTTTTTAATTTCTTTCTTTCTTTCTTTCTATCTTTCTTTCTTTCTTTCTTTCTTACTTTCTTTCTTTCTTTCTTTTTTCTTTCTTTCTTTCTTTCTTTTTTCTTTCTTTCCTTCTTTCTTTTTTCTTTCTTTCTTTCTTTCTTTCTTTCTTTCTTTTTAATTTCTTTCTTTATTTTTCTTTCTTTTTTTCTTTCTTTTTTCTTTCTTTCTTTCTTTCTTTCTTTCTTTATTTCATTCTTTCTTTTTAATTTCTTTCTTTCTTTTTTCTTTCTTTCTTTCTTTCTTTCTTTCTTTCTTTCTTTTTAATTTCTTTCTTTCTTTTTGATTTTTTGTTTCTTTCTTTCTATCTTTGTTTCTTTATTCTTTCTTTCTTTCCTACGTTCTTGCTTTCTTTCTTTTTTCTTTCTTTCTTTCTTTTTTCTTTCTTTCTTTCTTTTTTCTTACTTTCTTTTTTCTCTCTTTCTTTCTTTTTTCTTTCTTTCTTTCTTTTTAATTTCTTTCTTTCTTTCTTTCTTTTCTTTCTTTCCTATGTTCTTTCTTTCTTTCTTTTTTTCATTCTTTCTTCTTTCTTTCTTTCTTTCTTCCCTACGTTCTTTCTTTCTTTCTTTCTTTTTTCTTCCTTTCTTTAATTCTTTCTTTCTTTCTTTCTTTCTTTTTTCTTTCTTTCTTTCTTTCTTTCTTTTTTCTTTCTTTCTTTCTTTTTAATTACTTTCTTTCTTTCTTTTTTCTTTCTTTCTTTCTTTCTTTTTTATTTCTTTCTTTCTTTTTTCTCTTTCTTTCTTTTTCCTTTCTTTCTTTCTTTCTTTTTAATTTCTTTCTTTCTTTTTAATTTCTTTCTTTCTTTCATTTTTCTTTGTTTCTTTCTTTCTTTTTTCTTCCTTTCTTTAATTCTTTCTTTCTTTCTTTCTTTTTTCTTTCTTTCTTTCTTTCTTTTTTCTTTCTTTCTTTCTTTTTAATTACTTTCTTTCTTTTTTCTTTCTTTCTTTCTTTCTTTTTTATTTCTTTCTTTCTTTTTCTCTTTCTTTCTTTTTTCTTTCTTTCTTTCTTTCTTTTTAATTTCTTTCTTTCTTTTTAATTTCTTTCTTTCTTTCTTTCATTTTTCTTTCTTTGTTTCTTTCTTTTTTCTTTCTTTCTTTCTTTTTTCTTCTTTCTTTCTTTTTAATTTCTTCCTTTCTTTCTTTCTATCTTTCTTTCTTTCTTTCTTACTTTCTTTCTTTCTTTCCTACGTTCTTGCTTTCTTTCTTTTTTCTTTCTTTCTTTCTTTTTCTTTCTTTCTTTTTTCTCTCTTCCTTTCTTTTTTCTTTCTTTCTTTCTTTCTTTTTAATTTCTTTCTTTCTTTCTTTCTTTTTTTCATTCTTTCTTCTTTCTTTCTTTCTTTCTTCCCTACGTTCTTTCTTTCTTTCTTTCTTTCTTTTTTCTTCCTTTCTTTAATTCTTTCTTTCTTTCTTTCTTTCTTTTTTCTTTCTTTCTTTCTTTCTTTCTTTTTTATTTCTTTCCTTCTTTCTTTTTTCTTTCTTTCTTTCTTTCTTTCTTTTTAATTTCTTTCTTTCTTTTTCTTTCTTTTTTCTTTCTTTTTTCTTTCTTTCTTTCTTTATTTCTTTATTTCATTCTTTCTTTTTAATTTCTTTCTTTCTTTTTGATTTCTTTCTTTCTTTCTTTTTTCTTTCATTCTTTCTTTTTAA
>JAVLUU010000703.1:85000-87500 GCA_032206185.1 Columba guinea
TCTTTCTTTTTTCTTTCTTTCTTTCTTTTTTCTTTCTTTCTTTCTTTTTAATTTCTTTCTTTCTTTCTTTCTTTCTTACTTTCTTTCTTTCCTACGTTCTTTCTTTCTTTCTTTTTTCTTTCTTTCTTCTTTCTTTCTTCCCTATGTTCTTTCTTTCTTTCTTTCTTTCTTTTTTCTTTCTTTCTTTCTTTCTTTCTTTTTTCTTTCTTTCTTTCTTTCTTTTTTCTTTCTTTCTTTCTTTTTAATTTCTTTCTTTCTTTCTTTCTTTCTTTCTTTCTTTCTTTTTTCTTTCTTTCTTTCTTTCTTTTTAATTTCTTTCTTTCTTTCTTTCTTTCTTTCTTTTTAATTTCTTTCTCTTTCTTTCTTTCTTTCTTTCTTTTTAATTTCTTTTTCTTTCTTTCTTTCTTTCCTACGTTCTTTCTTTCTTTTTTCTTTCTTTCTTCTGTCTTTCTTTCTTTCTTTCTTTCTTTCCTACGTTCTTCCTTTCTTTCTTTCTTTCTGTTTTCTTTCTTTCTTTCTTTCTTTTTAATTTCTTTCTTTCTTTTTTCTTTTCTTTCTTTCTTTCTTTTTTTCTTTCTTTCTTTCTTTCTTTTTGATTTCTTTCTTTTTTTAATTTCTTTCTTTTTTCTTTCTTTCTTTCTTTCTTTCTTTCTTTTTAATTTATTTCTTTCTTTTTAATTTCTTTCTTCCTTTCTTTTTTCTTCCTTTCCTTCTTTCTTTTTTCTTTCTTTCTTTCTTTTTAATTTCTTTCATTCTTTTTTCTTTCTTTCTGTCTTTTTTTTCTTTCTTTCCTTCTTTTTTCTTTCTTTCTTACTTTTTTCTTTCTTTCTTTCTCTCTTTCTTTCTTTTTTCTTTCTTTTTAATTTCTTTCTTTCTTTCTTTCTTTATTACTTTCTTTCTTTCCTACGTTCTTTCTTTCTTTCTTTCTTCTTTCTTTCTGTCTTTCTTCCCTATGTTCTTTATTTCTTTCTTTCTTTCTTTTTTCTTTCTTTCTTTCTTTCTTTCTTTCTTTTTTCCTTCTTTCTTTCTTTCTTTTTTCTTTCTTTCTTTCTTTCTTTTTAATTTCTTTCTTTCTTTTTTCTTTCTTTCTTTCTTTCTTTTCTCTTTCTTTTTTTCTTTCTTTCTTTTTAATTTCTTTCTTTCTTTTTAATTTCTTACTTCCTTTCTTTTTTTTTTCTTTCTTTCTTTCTTTTTAATTTCTTTCCTTTTTTCTTTCTTTCTTACTTTTTTCTTTCTTTCTTTCTTTTTTATTTCTTTCTTTCTTTCTTTCTTTCTTACGTTCTTGCTTTCTTTCTTTTTCCTTTCTTTCTTTCTTTCTTTCTTTCTTTCTTTTTTCTTTCTTTCTTTCTTTCTTTCTTTTTTCTTTCTTTCTCTCTTTCATTCTTTTTTCTTTCTTTCTGTCTTTTTTTTCTTTCTTTCTTTCTTTCTTTCCTACGTTCTTGCTTTCTTTCTTTCTTTTTTCTTTCTTTCTTTTTCTTTTTTCTTTCTTTCCTTCTTTCTTTTTTCTCTCTTTCTTTCTTTTTTCTTTCTTTCTTTCTTTCTTTCTTTTTTCTTTCTTTCTTTCTTTTTAATTTCTTTCTTTCTTTCTTTCTTTCTTACTTTCTTTCTTTCCTACGTTCTTTCTTTCTTTCTTTTTTCTTTCTTTCTTCTTTCTTTCTTCCCTATGTTCTTTCTTTCTTTCTTTCTTTCCTTTTTCTTTCTTTCTTTCTTTCTTTCTTTTTTCTTTCTTTCTTTCTTTCTTTTTAATTTCTTTCTTTCTTTCTTTCTTTCTTACTTTCTTTCTTTCCTACGTTCTTTCTTTCTTTCTTTCTTTCTTTCTTTCTTACTTTCTTTCTTTCCTACGTTCTTTCTTTCTTTCTTTCTTCTTTCTTTCTTTCTTTCTTCCCTATGTTCTTTATTTCTTTCTTTCTTTCTTTTTTCTTTCTTTCTTTCTTTCTTTTTTCTTTCTTTCTTTCTTTCTTTTTTCTTTCTTTCTTTCATTCTTTTTAATTTCTTTCTTTCTTTTTTCTTTCTTTCTTTCTTTCTTTTTAATTTCTTTCTTTCTTTTTAAGTTCTTTCTTTCTTTCTTTCTTTCTTTCTTTCCTACGTTCTTTCTTTCTTTTTTCTTTCTTCCTTTCTTTCTTTTTAATTTCTTTCTTTCTTTTTTCTTTCTTTTTTTCTTTCTTTTTCTTTCTTTCTTTCCTACGTTCTTTCTTTCTTTCTTTTTTCTTTCTTTCTTTCTTTCTTTCACTTTTCTTTGTTTCTTTCTTTCTTTTTTCATTCTTTCTTTCTTTCTTTTTAATTTCTTTCTTTCATTTTAATTTCTTTCTTTTTTCTTTCTTTCTTTCTTTCTTTCTTTTTTCTTTCTTTCTTTCTTTTTAATTTCTTTCTTTCTTTCTTTCTTTCTTTTCTTTCTTTCCTACGTTCTTTCTTTCCTTCTTTCTTTCTTTTTTCTTCCTTTCTTTAATTCTTTCTTTCTTTCTTTCTTTCTTTTTCTTTCTTTCTTTCTGTCTTTCTTTCT
>JAVLUU010000703.1:90000-100000 GCA_032206185.1 Columba guinea
TTCTTTCTTTTTCCTTTCTTTCTTTCTTTCTTTCTTTCTTTTTTCTTTCTTTCTTTCTTTCTTTCTTTCTTTTTTCTTTCTTTCTCTCTTTCATTCTTTTTTCTTTCTTTCTCTCTTTTTTTTCTTTCTTTCTTTCTTTCTTTCCTACGTTCTTGCTTTCTTTCTTTCTTTTTTCTTTCTTTCTTTTTCTTTTTTCTTTCTTTCCTACTTTCTTTTTTCTCTCTTTCTTTCTTTTTTCTTTCTTTCTTTCTTTCTTTCTTTTTTCTTTCTTTCTTTCTTTTTAATTTCTTTCTTTCTTTCTTTCTTTCTTACTTTCTTTCTTTCCTACGTTCTTTCTTTCTTTCTTTTTTCTTTCTTTCTTCTTTCTTTCTTCCCTATGTTCTTTCTTTCTTTCTTTCTTTCCTTTTTCTTTCTTTCTTTCTTTCTTTCTTTTTTCTTTCTTTCTTTCTTTCTTTTTTCTTTCTTTCTTTCTTTTTAATTTCTTTCTTTATTTCTTTCTTTCTTTCTTTCTTTTTTCTTTCTTTCTTTCTTTCTTTTTAATTTCTTTCTTTCTTTCTTTCTTTCTTTTTAATTTCTTTCTCTTTCTTTCTTTCTTTCTTTCTAATTTCTTTTTCTTTCTTTCTTTCTTTCCTACGTTCTTTCTTTCTTTTTTCTTTCTTTCTTCTGTCTTTCCTTCTTTCTTTCTTTCCTACGTTCTTCCTTTCTTCCTTTCTTTCTTTTTTCTTTCTTTCTTTCTTTCTTTTTAATTTCTTTCTTTCTTTTTTCTTTTCTTTCTTTCTTTCTTTTTTCTTTCTTTCTTTCTTTCTTTTTTCTTTCTTTCTTTCTTTTTAATTTCTTTCTTTCTTTCTTTCTTTCTTTCTTTTTTCTTTCTTTCTTTCTTTCACTTTTCTTTGTTTCTTTCTTTCTTTTTTCATTCTTTCTTTCTTTCTTTTTAATTTCTTTCTTTCATTTTAATTTCTTTTTTCTTTCTTTCTTTCTTTCTTTCTTTTTTCTTTCTTTCTTTCTTTCTTTTTAATTTCTTTCTTTCTTTCTTTCTTTCTTTTCTTTCTTTCCTACGTTCTTTCTTTCTTTCTTTTTTTCATTCTTTCTTATTTCTTTCTTTCTTTCTTCCCTACGTTCTTTCTTTCCTTCTTTCTTTCTTTTTTCTTCCTTTCTTTAATTCTTTCTTTCTTTCTTTCTTTCTTTCTTTCTTTCTTTTTTCTTTCTTTCTTTCTTTCTTTCTTTCTTTTTTTCTTTCTTTCTTTCTTTTTAATTTCTTTCTGCCTTTTTTCTTTCTTTCTTTCTTTTTTCTTTCTTTCTTTCTTTCTTTTTAATTTCTTTCTTTCTTTTTAATTTCTTTCTTTCTTTCTTTCATTTTTCTTTCTTTCTTTCTTTTTTCTTTCTTTCTTTCTTTCTTTTTCTTCTTTCTTTCTTTTTAATTTCTTCCTTTCTTTCTTTCTATCTTTCTTTCTTTCTTTCTTTCTTACTTTCTTTCTTTCTTTCCTACGGTATTTCTTTCTTTCTTTTTTCTTTCTTTCTTTCTTTCTTTTTTTTTCTTTCTTTCTTTCTTTTTTCCTTCTTTCTTTCTTTCTTTCTTTCTTTTTAATTTCTTTCTTTCTTTTTTCTTTCTTTTTTTCTTTCTTTTTTCTTTCTTTCTTTCTTTCATTCTTTCTTTTTAATTTCTTTCTTTCTTTCTTTCTTTCTTTCTTTCTTTCTTTCTTTCTTTTCTCTTTCTTTCATTCTTTCTTTCTCTTTTCTTTCTTTCTTTCTTTTTAATGTCTTTCATTCTTTTTTCTTTCTTTCTTTTTTTTTCTTTCTTTCTTTCTGTCCTACGTTCTTTCTTTCTTTTTTCTTTCTTTCTTTCTTTCTTTTTTATGTCTTTCTTTCTTTCTTTTTAGTTTCTTTCTTTCTTTTTTCTTTCTTTCTGTCTTTTTTTCTTTCTTTCTTTCTTTCTTTCTTACGTTCTTGCTTTCTTTCTTTTTTCTTTCTTTCTTTCTTTCTTTCTTACTTTCTTTCTTTCTTTTTTCTTTCTTTATTTCCTTCTTTTTTCTTTCTTTCTTTCTTTTTTGTTTCTTTCTTTCTTTCTCTCTTTCTTTCTTTTTTCTTTCTTTCTTTCTTTTTAATTTCTTTCTTTCTTTCTTTCTTTCTTACTTTCTTTCTTTCCTACGTTCTTTTTTCTTTCTTTTTTCTTTCTTTCTTCTTTCTTTCTTTTTTCTTTCTTTCTTTCTTTCTTTTTTCTTTCTTTCTTTTTTTCTTTCTTTTTCTTCTTTCTTTCTTTTTAATTTCTTTCTTTCTTTCTTTCTTTCTTTCTTTTTTATTTCTTTCTTTTTTTCTTTTTAATTTCTTTAATTCTTTTTTCTTTCTTTCTTTCTTTCTTTTTCTTTCTTTCTTTCATTCTTTCCTACGTTCTTGCTTTCTTTCTTTTTTCTTTCTTTCTTTGTTTCTTTCTTTCTTTTTTCTTTCTTTCTTTTTTCATTCTTTCTTTCTTTCTTTTTTCTTTCTTTTTTCTTTCTTTCTTTCTTTCTTTATTCTTTTCTTTTTCTTTCTTTCTTTCTTTCCCTTTCTTTCTCTTTTTCCTTCTTTTTTTCTTTCTTTCTTTCTTTCTTTCTTTCTTCTTCCTTTCTTTTTTCATTCTTTCTTTCTTTCTTTTTTCTTTCTTTTTTCTTTCTTTCTTTCTTTATTCTTTTCTTTTTCTTTCTTTCTTTCTTTCCCTTTCTTTCTCTTTTTCCTTCTTTTTTTCTTCATTTCTTTCTTTTTCTTTCTTTCTTTTTTCTTTCTTTTTTTTCTTTCTTTCTATCTTTCTTTTTTCTTTCTTTCTTTCTTACTTTCCTTCTTTTCCTCTTTCTTTCTTTCTTTCATTCTTTTTTCTTTCTTTCTTTCGTCTTTCTTTCTTTCTTTTACTTTCTTGTTCTTTTTTCTTTCTTTCTTTCTGTCTTTCTTTCTTTCTTTTCCTTTCTTTCTTATTTCCTTCTTTTTTTTCTTTATTTCTTTTTTCTTCTTTTTCTTTCTTTCTTTCTTTCTTTCTTTCTTTCTTTCTTTCTTTCTTTTCCTTTCTTTCTTTTTTCCTTCTTTCTTTCTTTCTTTCCTTTTTTCTTTTTTTTCTTTCTTTCTTACTTTCTTTCTTCTTTCTTCTTTATTTTTTTCTTTATTTCTGTCTTTCTTTATTGTTTTCTCTTTCTTTCTTTTTTCTTTCTTTTTTTCTTTCTTTTTTCTATTTTCTTTCATTATTTCTCTCTTTCTTTCTGTCTTTCTTTTTTCTTTCTTTCTTTCTTTCTTCCTTCTTTCTTTCTTTCTTCCTTTTTCTTTCTTTCTTTCTTTGTCTTTCTGTATTTCATTCTTTCTTTCTTTTTTCTTTATTTCTTTCTTTCTTTCTTTTTCTTTCTTTCTTTCTTTCTGTCTTTCTGTCTTTCTTTCTTTCTTTCTTTTCTCTTTCTTTCTTTCTTTCTTTCTTTTTTCTTTCTTTTTTCTTTCTTTTTTTTTCTTTCTTTATATCTTCCTTTTTTCTTTCTTTCTTTCTTACTTTCTTTCTTTTCCTTCCTTTCTTTCCTTCTGTCTTCCTTTCTTTTCTTTCTTTCTTCTTACTTTCTTTCTTTCTTTTTCTTTCTTTCTTTCTTTTTGTCTTTCTTTCTGTCTTTCTTTCTTTGTTTTTCTTTATTTTTTTCTGTGTTTCTGTCTTTCTTTCTTCCTTTCTTTCTTTCTTTCTTTTTCCTTCTTTATTCCTCTCTTTCTTTCTGACTTTTTTCTTTTTTCTTTCTTTCTTTATTTCTTTTTCTTTCTTTCTTTCTTTGTCTTCTTTCTTCTTTTTTCTTTCTTTCTTTTTGTTTCTTTTTCTTATTTTTCTTTCTTTCTTTTTTCTTTCTTTCTTTCTTTCTTTCTTTTCCTTTCTTTTTTATTTCTTTTCTTTCTTTCTTTCCTTTTTCTTCTTTCTTCTTTCCTTCTTTCTTTCTTTTTGTTTCTTTCTTTCTTTCTTTCATTCTGTCTTTCTTTCTTTCTTTTTTCCTTCTTTCTTTCTTTTTCTTTCTTTCTTTTTTTCTTTCTTTTCTTTATTTCCTTCTTTCTTCTCTGTCTTTCTTTCTGTCTTTCTTACTTTATTCTTTCTTTTTTCTTTCTTTCTTTCTTTCTTTCTTTCTTTCATTCTTTCTTTCTTTCTTTCTTCTCTCTTTCTTTCTTTTACTTTCTTCTTCTTTTTTTCTTTCTTTCTGTATTTCTTTCTTTCTTTTCCTTCCTTTCTTCTTTCTTTCTTTTTCTTTCTTTCTTTCTTTTCCTTTCTTTCTATTTTTACTTCCTTTTTTCTTTTTTTTCCTTTCTTTCTTTCTTTCTTTCTTTTTCCTTCTTTCTTTCTTTCTGTCTTTCTTTCTATGTTTCTTTTTTTCTTTCTTTTTTCTTTCTTTCTTTCTTCTTTCTTTTTTCTCTCTTTCTTTCTTCTTTCTTTTTTTTTCTTTCTTCTTTCTTTTTTCTTTCTTTCTTTCTTTCTTCCTTTTTCTTTCTTTCTTTCTTATTTCATTCTTTTTTCTTTCTTTCTTTCTTTTTTCTTTCTTTATTTCTGTCTTTCTTTCAGTCTTTCTTTCTTTTTTTCTTTCTCTCTTTCTTTTTTCTTTCTTTTTTCTTTCTTTATTTTTTCTTTTTTCTTTCTTTCTTTCTGTCTTTCTTTCTGTCTTTCTTTCTTTTTTTTTCCTTTCTTTTTTCTTTTTTCTTTCTTTCTTTCATCTTTATTTTTTTTTCTTTCTTTCTTTCTTTCTTTCTTTCTTTCTTTCTTTCTTCTTCCTTTATTCTTTCTTTCTTTCTTTTTTCTTTTTTCTTTCTTCTTTCTTTCTTTCTTTCTTTTTCTTTCTTTCTTTCTTTCTTTCTTTCTTTCTGTCTATCTTTCTGTTTTCTTTCTTTCTTTCTTCTTCCTTTCTTTCTTTTTTTGTCTTTCTTTCCTTCTTTCTTTCTTTGTCTTTCTTTCCTTCTTTCTTTCTTTCTTTCTTTTTCTTTCTTCTTCTTTTTTTCTTTGTTTCTTTCTGTCTTTCTGTCTTTCTTTCTTTTCATTCCTCTCTTCTTTCTTTATTTTTCTTTCTTTCTTTCTTTTACTTTCTTTCTTTTTTTCCTTCTTTCTTACTTTCTTTCTTTCTTTCTTTTCCTTTCTTTCTTTCTTTCTTCTTTCTTTCTTTTTTCTTTCTTTCTTTCTTTCTTTATTTCTTCTTCATTTTTTCATTCTTTCTTTCTTTCTTTTTTCTTTCTTTTTTCTTTCTTTCTTTCTTTATTCTTTTCTTTTTCTTTCTTTCTTTCTTTCCCTTTCTTTCTCTTTTTCCTTCTTTTTTTCTTCCTTTCTTTCTTTTTCTTTCTTTCTTTCTTTTTCTCTTCCTTTCTGTCTTTCTTTATTTCTTTCTTCTTTCTTTCTTTCTTTTTCTTTCTTTCTTTTTTCTTTCTTTTTTTTTCTTACTCTCTTTCTTTCTTTTTTCTTTCTTTCTTACTTTCCTTCTTTTCCTTTCTTTCTTTCTTTCTGTCTTTCTTTCTGTCTTTCTTTCTTTCTTTTCCTTTCTTTCTTATTTCCTTCTTTTTTTCTTTATTTCTTTTTTCTTCTCTTTCTTTCTTTCTTTGTTTCTTTCTTTATTTTCCTTTCTTTCTTTTTTCCTTCTTTCTTTCTTTCTTTCCTTTTTTCTTTTTTTCTTTCTTTCTTTCTTTCTTCTTTCTTTTTTCTTTTTTTCTTTATTTCTATCTTTCTTTCTGTCTTTCTTTATTGTATTTTCTTTCTTTCTTTTTTCTTTCTTTTTTCTTTCTTTTTTCTTTTTTCTTTCATTCTTTCTGTCTTTCTTTCTGTCTTTTTTCTTTCTTTCTTTCTTTCTTTCTTCCTTCTTTCTTTCTTTCTTTGTTTTTCTTTCTTTCTTTCTTTGTCTTTCTGTATTTCATTCTTTCTTCTTTCTTTCTTTCTTTCTTTCTTTTTCTTTCTTTCTTTCTTTCTGTCTTTCTTTCTGTCTTTCTTTCTTTCTTTCTTTCTTTTCTCTTTCTTTATTTCTTTCTTTTTTCTTTCTTTTTTTTCTTTATTTATTTCTTTCTTTTTTCTTTCTTTCTTTCTTTTTTCTTTCTTTCTTTATTTCTTTTTAATTTCTTTCTTTCTATCTTTCTTTCTTTCTTTCTTTCCTTCTTTCTTTTTCTTTCTTTCTTTTTTCTTTTTTTCTATTTTCTTTCTTTCTTTCTTTCTTTCCTACTTTCTTTCTTTTTTCTTTCTTTCTTTCTTTCTTTCTTTCTTTCTTTCTCTTTTCTTTCTTTCTTTCTTTTTACTTTCTTTCTTTCTTTCTTTCTTTCTTTTTTCTTTCTTTCTTTCTTTCTTTCTTTTTTCTTTCTTTCTTTCTTTCTTTTTAATTTCTTTCTTTCTTTCTTTCTTTCTTTCTTTTTAATTTCTTTCTCTTTCTTTCTTTCTTTCTTTCTTTTTAATTTCTTTTTCTTTCTTTCTTTCTTTCCTACTTTCTTTCTTTTTTCTTTCTTTCTTTCTTTCTTTCTTTCTTTCTTTCTTTCTCTTTTCTTTCTTTCTTTCTTTTTACTTTCTTTCTTTCTTTCTTTCTTTTTTCTTTCTTTCTTTCTTTCTTTTTAATTTCTTTCTTTCTTTCTTTCTTTCTTTCTTTCTTTTTAATTTCTTTCTCTTTCTTTCTTTCTTTCTTTCTTTTTAATTTCTTTTTCTTTCTTTCTTTCTTTCCTACGTTCTTTCTTTCTTTTTTCTTTCTTTCTTCTGTCTTTCTTTCTTTCTTTCTTTCTTTCCTACGTTCTTCCTTTCTTCCTTTCTTTCTTTTTTCTTTCTTTCTTTCTTTTTAATTTCTTTCTTTCTTTTTTCTTTTCTTTCTTTCTTTCTTTTTTTCTTTCTTTCTTTCTTTCTTTTTGATTTCTTTCTTTTTTTAATTTCTTTCTTTTTTCTTTCTTTCTTTCTTTCTTTCTTTCTTTTTAATTTATTTCTTTCTTTTTAATTTCTTTCTTCCTTTCTTTTTTCTTCCTTTCCTTCTTTCTTTTTTCTTTCTTTCTTTCTTTTTAATTTCTTTCATTCTTTTTTCTTTCTTTCTGTCTTTTTTTTCTTTCTTTCCTTCTTTTTTCTTTCTTTCTTACTTTTTTCTTTCTTTCTTTCTCTCTTTCTTTCTTTTTTCTTTCTTTCTTTTTAATTTCTTTCTTTCTTTCTTTCTTTATTACTTTCTTTCTTTCCTACGTTCTTTCTTTCTTTCTTTCTTCTTTCTTTCTGTCTTTCTTCCCTATGTTCTTTATTTCTTTCTTTCTTTCTTTTTTCTTTCTTTCTTTCTTTCTTTCTTTCTTTTTTCCTTCTTTCTTTCTTTCTTTTTTCTTTCTTTCTTTCTTTCTTTTTAATTTCTTTCTTTCTTTTTTCTTTCTTTCTTTCTTTCTTTTCTCTTTCTTTTTTTCTTTCTTTCTTTTTAATTTCTTTCTTTCTTTTTAATTTCTTACTTCCTTTCTTTTTTTTTTCTTTCTTTCTTTCTTTTTAATTTCTTTCCTTTTTTCTTTCTTTCTTACTTTTTTCTTTCTTTCTTTCTTTTTTATTTCTTTCTTTCTTTCTTTCTTTCTTACGTTCTTGCTTTCTTTCTTTTTCCTTTCTTTCTTTCTTTCTTTCTTTTTTCTTTCTTTCTTTCTTTCTTTCTTTTTTCTTTCTTTCTCTCTTTCATTCTTTTTTCTTTCTTTCTGTCTTTTTTTTCTTTCTTTCTTTCTTTCTTTCCTACGTTCTTGCTTTCTTTCTTTCTTTTTTCTTTCTTTCTTTTTCTTTTTTTTTTCTTTCCTTCTTTCTTTTTTCTCTCTTTCTTTCTTTTTTCTTTCTTTCTTTCTTTCTTTCTTTTTTCTTTCTTTCTTTCTTTTTAATTTCTTTCTTTCTTTCTTTCTTTCTTACTTTCTTTCTTTCCTACGTTCTTTCTTTCTTTCTTTTTTCTTTCTTTCTTCTTTCTTTCTTCCCTATGTTCTTTCTTTCTTTCTTTCTTTCTTTCCTTTTTCTTTCTTTCTTTCTTTCTTTCTTTTTTCTTTCTTTCTTTCTTTCTTTTTTCTTTCTTTCTTTCTTTTTAATTTCTTTCTTTATTTCTTTCTTTCTTTCTTTCTTTTTTCTTTCTTTCTTTCTTTCTTTTTAATTTCTTTCTTTCTTTCTTTCTTTCTTTTTAATTTCTTTCTCTTTCTTGCTTTCTTTCTTTCTTTTTAATTTCTTTTTCTTTCTTTCTTTCTTTCCTACGTTCTTTCTTTCTTTTTTCTTTCTTTCTTCTGTCTTTCTTTCTTTCTTTCTTTCCTACGTTCTTCCTTTCTTCCTTTCTTTCTTTTTTCTTTCTTTCTTTCTTTTTAATTTCTTTCTTTCTTTTTTCTTTTCTTTCTTTCTTTCTTTTTTTCTTTCTTTCTTTCTTTCTTTTTGATTTCTTTCTTTTTTTAATTTCTTTCTTTTTTCTTTCTTTCTTTCTTTCTTTCTTTTTAATTTATTTCTTTCTTTTTAATTTCTTTCTTCCTTTCTTTTTTCTTCCTTTCCTTCTTTCTTTTTTCTTTCTTTCTTTCTTTTTAATTTCTTTCATTCTTTTTTCTTTCTTTCTGTCTTTTTTTTCTTTCTTTCCTTCTTTTTTCTTTCTTTCTTACTTTTTTCTTTCTTTCTTTCTCTCTTTCTTTCTTTTTTCTTTCTTTCTTTCTTTTTAATTTCTTTCTTTCTTTCTTTCTTTCTTACTTTCTTTCTTTCCTACGTTCTTTCTTTCTTTCTTTCTTCTTTCTTTCTGTCTTTCTTCCCTATGTTCTTTATTTCTTTCTTTCTTTCTTTTTTCTTTCTTTCTTTCTTTCTTTCTTTCTTTTTTCCTTCTTTCTTTCTTTCTTTTTTCTTTCTTTCTTTCTTTCTTTTTAATTTCTTTCTTTCTTTTTTCTTTCTTTCTTTCTTTCTTTTCTCTTTCTTTTTTTCTTTCTTTCTTTTTAATTTCTTTCTTTCTTTTTAATTTCTTACTTCCTTTCTTTTTTTTTTCTTTCTTTCTTTCTTTTTAATTTCTTTCCTTTTTTCTTTCTTTCTTACTTTTTTCTTTCTTTCTTTCTTTTTTATTTCTTTCTTTCTTTCTTTCTTTCTTACTTTCTTTCTTTCCTACGTTCTTTCTTTCTTTCTTTCTTCTTTCTTTCTTTCTTTCTTCCCTATGTTCTTTATTTCTTTCTTTCTTTCTTTTTTCTTTCTTTCTTTCTTTCTTTTTTCTTTCTTTCTTTCTTTCTTTTTTCTTTCTTTCTTTCATTCTTTTTAATTTCTTTCTTTCTTTTTTCTTTCTTTCTTTCTTTCTTTTTAATTTCTTTCTTTCTTTTTAAGTTCTTTCTTTCTTTCTTTCTTTCTTTCTTTCCTACGTTCTTTCTTTCTTTTTTCTTTCTTCCTTTCTTTCTTTTTAATTTCTTTCTTTCTTTTTTCTTTCTTTCTTTCTTTCTTTTTAATTTCTTTCTTTCTTTTTAAGTTCTTTCTTTCTTTCTTTCTTTCTTTCTTTCCTACGTTCTTTCTTTCTTTCTTTTTTCTTTCTTTCTTTCTTTCTTTCACTTTTCTTTGTTTCTTTCTTTCTTTTTTCATTCTTTCTTTCTTTCTTTTTAATTTCTTTCTTTCATTTTAATTTCTTTCTTTTTTCTTTCTTTCTTTCTTTTTTCTTTCTTTCTTTCTTTCTTTTTAATTTCTTTCTTTCTTTCTTTCTTTCTTTTCTTTCTTTCCTACGTTCTTTCTTTCTTTCTTTTTTTCATTCTTTCTTATTTCTTTCTTTCTTTCTTCCCTACGTTCTTTCTTTCCTTCTTTCTTTCTTTTTTCTTCCTTTCTTTAATTCTTTCTTTCTTTCTTTCTTTCTTTCTTTCTTTCTTTTTTCTTTCTTTCTTTCTTTCTTTCTTTCTTTTTTTCTTTCTTTCTTTCTTTTTAATTTCTTTCTGCCTTTTTTCTTTCTTTCTTTCTTTTTTCTTTCTTTCTTTCTTTCTTTTTAATTTCTTTCTTTCTTTTTAATTTCTTTCTTTCTTTCTTTCATTTTTCTTTCTTTCTTTCTTTTTTCTTTCTTTCTTTCTTTCTTTTTCTTCTTTCTTTCTTTTTAAT
>JAVLUU010000703.1:105000-112500 GCA_032206185.1 Columba guinea
TTTCTTTCTTTTTTTTCTTTCTTTCTTTTTTTCTTTCTTTCTTTTTAATTTCTTTCTTTCTTTTTAATTTCTTCCTTTTTTTCTTTCTATCTTTCTTTCTTTCTTTCTTACGTTCTTTCTTTCTTTCTTTTTTCTTTCTTTCTTTCTTTCTTTTTTCTTTCTTTCTTTCTTTCTTTTTTCTTTCTTTCTTTCTTTCTTTCTTTCTTTCTTTCTTTTTAATTTCTTTCTTTCTTTTTTATTTCTTTTTTTCTTTCTTTTTTATTACTTTCTTTCTTTCTTTCTTTTTAATTTCTTTCATTCTTTTTTCTTTCTTTCTTTTCTTTTTTCTTTCTTTCTTTCTGACCTACGTTCTTTCTTTCTTTTTTCTTTCTTTATTTCATTCTTTCTTTCTTTCTTTCTTTCTTTCTTTCTTTCTTTTTTATTTCTTTCTTTCTTTCTCTCTTTCTTTCTTTTTTCTTTCTTTCTTTCTTTTTTCTTTCTTTCTTTCTTTCTCTCTTTCTTTCTTTCTTTCTTTCATTCTTTTTTCTTTCTTTCTTTCTTTCTTTCTTTCTTTCTTTCTTTCTTTCTTTTTAATTACTTTCTTTTTAATTTCTTTCTTTCTTTCTTTCTTTCTTTTTTCTTTCTTTCTTTCTTTCTCCTTAATGTCTTTCTTTCTTTCTTTCTGTCTTTCTATGTTTGTTTCTTTCTTTCTTTCTTTCTTTCCTACGTTCTTTTTTCTTTCTTTCTTTCTTTCTTTCTTTCTTTCTTTCTTTTTTCTTTCTTTCTTTCTTTCCTACGTTCTTTCTTACTTTCTTTCCTACGTTCTTTCTTTCTTTCTTTTTTTTTCTTTCTTTCTTTTTTCTTTCTTTCTTTCTTTCCTTTTAATTTCTTTCTTTCTTTCTTTCGTTCTTTTTTCTTTCCTACGTTCTTTCTTTCTTTCTTTTTTTTCTTTCTTTCTTTCTTTCTTACTTTCTTTCCTACGTTCTTTTTTCTTTCTTTCTTTTTTCTTTCTTTCTTTCTTTCTTTCTTTCTTTCTTTCTTTCTTTCTTTTTAATTTCTTTCTATCTTTTTAATTTCTTTCTTTCTTTCTTTTTTCTTTCTTTCTTTCTTTCCTACGTTCTTGCTTTCTTTCTTTTTTCTTTCTTTCTTTTTCTTTTTTCTTTCTTTCTTTATTTCTTATTTCTTTCTTTCTTTTTTCTTTCTTTTCCTTCTTTCTTTCTTTTTAATTTCTTTCTTTCTTTCTATCTTTCTTTCTTTCTTTCTTACTTTCTTTCTTTCTTTCATTCCTACGTTCTTTCTTTCTTTTCTCTTTCTTTCTTTCTTCCTTTTTTATTTCTTTCTTTCTTTCTTCTTTTTTTCTTTCTTTCTTTTTTATTTCTTTCTTTCTTTCTTTCTTTTTTCTTTCTTTCTTTCTTTTTAATTTCTTTCATTCTTTTTTCTTTATTTCTGTCTTTTTTTTTCTTTCTTTCTTTCTTTCTTTCTTTCATACGTTCTTGCTTTCTTTCTTTTTCCTTTCTTTCTTTCTTTCTTTCTTTCTTTTTTCTTTCTTTCTTTCTTTCTTTCTTTTTTCTTTCTTTCTCTCTTTCATTCTTTTTTCTTTCTTTCTGTCTTTTTTTTCTTTCTTTCTTTCTTTCTTTCCTACGTTCTTGCTTTCTTTCTTTCTTTTTTCTTTCTTTCTTTCTTTCTTTTTTCTTTCTTTCCTTCTTTCTTTTTTCTCTCTTTCTTTCTTTTTTCTTTCTTTCTTTCTTTCTTTCTTACTTTCTTTCTTTCCTACGTTCTTTCTTTCTTTCTTTCTTTCTTTCTTTCTTTTTTCTTTCTTTCTTTCTTTCTTTGTTTTTTCTTTATTTCTTTCTTTCTTTTTTCTTTCTTTCTTTCTTTTTAATTTCTTTATTTCTTTCTTTCTTTCTTTCTTTTTTCTTTCTTTCTTTCTTTTTAATTTCTTTCTTTCTTTCTTTCTTTCTTTCTTTTTAATTTCTTTCTCTTTCTTTCTTTCTTTCTTTCTTTTTAATTTCTTTTTCTTTCTTTCTTTCTTTCCTACGTTCTTTCTTTCTTTTTTCTTTCTTTCTTCTGTCTTTCTTTCTTTCTTTCTTTCCTACGTTCTTCCTTTCTTCCTTTCTTTCTTTTTTCTTTCTTTCTTTCTTTCTTTTTAATTTCTTTCTTTCTTTTTTCTTTTCTTTCTTTCTTTTTTTCTTTCTTTCTTTCTTTCTTTTTGATTTCTTTCTTTTTTTTAATTTCTTTCTTTTTTCTTTCTTTCTTTCTTTCTTTCTTTTTAATTTATTTCTTTCTTTTTAATTTATTTCTTTCTTTTTAATTTCTTTCTTCCTTTCTTTTTTCTTCCTTTCCTTCTTTCTTTTTTCTTTCTTTCTTTCTTTTTAATTTCTTTCATTCTTTTTTCTTTCTTTCTGTCTTTTTTTTTCTTTCTTTCCTTCTTTTTTCTTTCTTTCTTACTTTTTTCTTTCTTTCTTTCTCTCTTTCTTTATTTTTTCTTTCTTTCTTTCTTTTTTCTTTCTTTCTTTCTTTCTTTCTTTCTTACTTTCTTTCTTTCCTATGTTCTTTCTTTCTTTCTTTCTTCTTTCTTTCTTTCTTTCTTCCCTATGTTCCTTATTTCTTTCTTTCTTTCTTTTTTCTTTCTTTCTTTCTTTCTTTTTTCTTTCTTTCTTTCATTCTTTTTAATTTCTTTCTTTCTTTTTTCTTTCTTTCTTTCTTTCTTTTCTCTTTCTTTCTTTCTTTCTTTTTTCTTTCTTTCTTTCTTTCTTTTTCGTTTCTTTCTTTCTTTTTTATTTCTTTCTTTCTTTTTTCTTTCTTTCTTTCTTTCTTTCTTTTTAATTTCTTTCTTTTTTCTTTCTTTTTTTCTTTCTTTTTCTTTCTTTCTTTCTTTCTTTTTAATTTCTTTCTTTCTTTTTTGTTTCTTTCTTTCTTTCTTTTTTCTTTCTTTCTTTCTTTCTTTTTTATTTCTTTCTTTCTTTCTTTTTCGTTTCTTTCTTTCTTTTTTCTTTCTTTCTGTCTTTTTTTCTTTCTTTCTTTCTTTCTTACGTTCTTGCTTTCTTTCTTTTTTCTTTCTTTCTTTCTTTCTTTCTTACTTTCTTTCTTTCTTTTTTCTTTCTTTCTTTCTCTCTTTCTTTCTTTTTTCTTTCTTTCTTTCTTTTTAATTTCTTTCTTTCTTTCTTTCTTTCTTACTTTCTTTCTTTCCTACGTTCTTTTTTCTTTCTTTTTTCTTTCTTTCTTCTTTCTTTCTTTTTTCTTTCTTTCTTTCTTTCTTTTTTCTTTCTTTCTTTTTTTCTTTCTTTTTCTTCTTTCTTTCTTTTTAATTTCTTTCTTTCTTTCTTTCTTTCTTTCTTTTTTATTTCTTTCTTTTTTTCTTTTTAATTTCTTTCATTCTTTTTTCTTTCTTTCTTTTTTTTTCTTTCTTTCTTTCATTCTTTCCTACGTTCTTGCTTTCTTTCTTTTTTCTTTCTTTCTTTGTTTCTTTCTTTTTTCTTTCTTTCTTTCTTTCTTTTTCTTTCTTTCTTTCTTTCATTCTTTCCTACGTTCTTGCTTTCTTTCTTTTTCTTTCTTTCTTTCTTTCTTTCTTTCTTTCTTTCTTTCTTTCTATCTTTGTTTCTTTCTTTCTTTCTTTCCTACGTTGTTGCTTTCCTTCTTTTTTCTTTCTTTCTTTCTTTCTTTTTTCTTTGTTTCTTTCTTTCTTTTTAATTTCTTTGCTTTCTTTCTTTCTTTCTTTCTTTCTTTCTTTCTTTTTTCTTTCTCTCTTTCTTTCTTTTTAATTTCTTTCTTTCTTTTTTCTTTCTTTCTTTCTTTCTTATTTCTTTCTTTCTTTCTTTCTTTCTTTTTTTCTTTCTTTCTTTCTTTTTAATTTCTTTCTTTCTATTTAATTTTTCTTTCATTCTTTCTTTCTAACTTTGTTTCTTTCTTTCTTTCCTACGTTCTTTCTTTCTTTCTTTTTTCTTTCTTTCTTTCTTTCCTTTTTCTTTCTTTCTTTCTTTTTTCTTTCTTTCTTTCTTTCTTTTTAATTTCTTTCTTTCTTTCTTTCTTTCTTTCTTTCTTTCTTTCTTTCTTTCTTTCTTTCTTTCTTTCTTTCCTATGTTCTTTCTTTATTTCCTACGTTCTTTCTT
The DNA here is from genome assembly GCA_032206185.1 of Columba guinea. Classification (NCBI taxonomy): domain Eukaryota; kingdom Metazoa; phylum Chordata; class Aves; order Columbiformes; family Columbidae; genus Columba; species Columba guinea. The sequence continues at coordinate 109,089 of JAVLUU010000703.1, forward strand.
TTTTCTTTTTATTTCTTTCTTTTTTCTTTCTTTCTTTCTTTTTTCTTTCTTTCTTTCTTTCTTTTTAATTTCTTTCTTTCTTTCTTTCTTCGTTTCTTCCTTTCTTTCTTTTTTCTTTCTTTCTTTCTTTCAATTTCTTTCTTTCTTTTTTCTTTTCTTTCTTTCTTTCTTTCTTTTCTCTTTCTTTCTTTCTTTTTAATTTCTTTCTTTCTTTTTAATTTCTTTCTTTTTTCTTTCTTTCATTCATTCTTTCTTTCTTTCTTTCTTTCTCTCTTTCTCTCTTTCTTTCTTTTTAATTTCTTTCTTTCTTTTTAATTTCTTTCTTTCTTTCTTTTTTCTTTCTTTCTTTCTTTCTTTCTTTTTAATTTCTTTCTTTCTTTTTAATTTCTTTCTTTCTTTCTTTCATTTTTCTTTCTTTCTTTCTTTTTTCTTTCTTTCTTTCTTTCTTTTTTCCTTCTTTCTTTCTTTCTTTCTTTCTTTTTAATTTCTTTCTTTCTTTTTTCTTTCTTTTTTTCTTTCTTTTTTCTTTCTTTCTTTCTTTCATTCTTTCTTTTTAATTTCTTTCTTTCTTTCTTTCTTTCTTTCTTTCTTTCTTTCTTTCTTTCTTTTCTCTTTCTTTCATTCTTTCTTTCTCTTTTCTTTCTTTCTTTCTTTTTAATGTCTTTCATTCTTTTTTCTTTCTTTCTTTTTTTTTCTTTCTTTCTTTCTGTCCTACGTTCTTTCTTTCTTTTTTCTTTCTTTCTTTCTTTCTGTCTTTCTTTTTTCTTTCTTTCTTTCTTTTTTATTTCTTTCTTTCTTTTTTCTTTCTTCCTTTCTTTCTTTTTAATTTCTTTCTTTCTTTTTCTTTCTTTTTTTCTTTCTTTTTCTTTCTTTCTTTCTTTCTTTCTTTCTTTTTAATTTCTTTCTTTCTTTTTAATTTCTTTCATACTTTTTTCTTTCTTTCTGTCTTTTTTTTTCTTTCTTTCTTTCTTTCTTTCCTACGTTCCTGCTTTCTTTCTTTTTTCTTTCTTTCTTTCTTTCTTTCTTTCTTTATTTTTCTTTCTTTCTTTCTTTTTTTTTCTTTCTTTCATTCCTTCTTTTTTCTTTCTTTCTTACTTTTTTCTTTCTTTCTTTTTTTCTCTCTCCTTCTTTTTTCTTTTTTTCTTTCTTTTTAATTTCTTTCTTTCTTTCTTTCTTTCTTACTTTCTTTCTTTCCTACGTTCTTTATTTCTTTCTTTCTTCTTTCTTTCTTTCTTTCTTCCCTATGTTCTTTATTTCTTTCTTTCTTTCTTCTTTCTTTCTTTCTTTCTTTCTTTTTTCTTTCTTTCTTTATTTCTTTTTTCTTTCTTTCTTTCTTTCTTTCTTTCTTTCTTTCTTTCTTTTTAATTTATTTCTTTCTTTTTTCTTTCTTTTTTTCATTCTTTTTTCTTTCTTTCTTTCTTTCTTTCTTTCTTTCTAATTTCTTTCTTTCTTTTTGATTTCTTTCTTTTTCTGTTTTCTTTCTTTCTTTCTTTTTAATTTCTTTCATTCTTTTTTGTTTCTTTCTTTTTTTTTCTTTCTTTCTTTCTGTCCTACGTTCATTCTTTCTTTTTTCTTTCTTTCTTTCTTTCTTTCTTTCTTTCTTTCTTTTTTCTTTCTTTCTTTCTTTATTTCTTTCTTTCTTTTTTCTTTCTTTCTTGCTTTTTTCTTTCTTTCTTTCTTTCTTTCTTTTTAATTACTTTCTTTCTTTTTTCTTTCTTTCTTTCTTTCTTTTTCCTTTCTTTCTTTTTTCTTTCTTTCTTTCTTTCTTTTTACTTTCTTTCTTTCTTTCTTTCTTTCTTTCTTTTTTCTTTCTTTCTTTCTTTTTAATTCCTTTCTTTCTTTCTTTCTTTCTATGTTTCTTTCTTCCTTACTTTCTTTCCTTCTTTCTTTTTCTTTCTTTCTTTCTTTTTAGTTTCATTCTTTCTTTCTTTCCTACGTTCTTTCTTTCTTTCTTTCTTTCTTTTTTCTTTCTTTATTTCTTTCTTTTATCTTTCTTTCTTTCTTTCTTTCTTTCTTTCTTTTTTCTTTCTTTCTCTCTTTCTTTTTTCTTTCTTTCTTTCTTTCTTTCTTTTTAATTTCTTTCTTTCTTTTTAATTTCTTCCTTTCTTTCTTTCTATCTTTCTTTCTTTCTTTCCTACGTTCTTTCTTTCTTTCTTTTTTCTTTCTTTCTTTCTTTCTTTTTTCTTTCTTTCTTTCTTTCTTTTTTTTTTCTTTCTTTCTTTCTTTCTTTCTTTCTTTTTAATTTCTTTCTTTCTTTTTTATTTCTTTTTTTCTTTCTTTTTTATTTCTTTCTTTCTTTCTTTCTTTTTAATTAATTTCTTTCTTTCTTTCTTTCTTTCTTTTCTCTTTCTTTCATTCTTTCTTTTTTCTTTTTTTCTTTCTTTTTAATTTCTTTCATTCTTTTTTCTTTCTTTCTTTTTTTTTTCTTTCTTTCTTTCTGTCCTACGTTCTTTCTTTCTTTTTTTCCTTCTTTCTTACTTTCTTTCTTTCTTTCTTTTCCTTTCTTTCTTTCTTTCTTCTTTCTTTCTTTTTTCTTTCTTTCTTTCTTTCTTTATTTCTTCTTCATTTTTTCATTCTTTCTTTCATTCTTTCTTTCTTTCTTTTTTCTTTCTTTCTTTCTTTCTTTATTCTTTTCTTTTTCTTTCTTTCTTTCTTTCCCTTTCTTTCTCTTTTTTCTTCTTTTTTTCTTCCTTTCTTTCTTTTTCTTTCTTTCTTTCTTTTTCTCTTCCTTTCTGTCTTTCTTTATTTCTTTCTTCTTTCTTTCTTTCTTTTTCTTTCTTTCTTTTTTCTTTCTTTTTTTTCTTTCTCTCTTTCTTTCTTTTTTCTTTCTTTCTTACTTTCCTTCTTTTCCTTTCTTTCTTTCTTTCTGTCTTTCTTTCTGTCTTTCTTTCTTTCTTTCTTTTCCTTTCTTTCTTATTTCCTTCTTTTTTTTCTTTATTTCTTTTTTCTTCTCTTTCTTTCTTTCTTTGTTTCTTTCTTTCTTTTCCTTTCTTTCTTTTTTCCTTCTTTCTTTCTTTCTTTCCTTTTTTCTTTTTTTCTTTCTTTCTTTCTTTCTTCTTTCTTTTTTCTTTTTTTCTTTATTTCTGTCTTTCTTTCTGTCTTTCTTTATTGTATATTCTTTCTTTCTTTTTTCTTTCTTTTTTCTTTCTTTTTTCTTTTTTCTTTCATTCTTTCTGTCTTTCTGTCTTTTTTCTTTCTTTCTTTCTTTCTTCCTTCTTTCTTTCTTTCTTTGTTTTTCTTTCTTTCTTTCTTTGTCTTTCTGTATTTCATTCTTTCTTCTTTCTTTCTTTCTTTCTTTCTTTTTCTTTCTTTCTTTCTTTCTGTCTTTCTTTCTGTCTTTCTTTCTTTCTTTCTTTCTTTCTTTTCTCTTTCTTTATTTCTTTCTTTTTTCTTTCTTTTTTTCTTTATTTAT
>JAVLUU010000703.1:117500-120000 GCA_032206185.1 Columba guinea
TCATTCTTTTTTCTTTCTTTCTGTCTTTTTTTTCTTTCTTTCTTTCTTTCTTTCCTACGTTCTTGCTTTCTTTCTTTCTTTTTTCTTTATTTCTTTCTTTCTTTTTTCTTTCTTTCCTTCTTTCTTTTTTCTCTCTTTCTTTCTTTTTTCTTTCTTTCTTTCTTTCTTTCTTACTTTCTTTCTTTCCTACGTTCTTTCTTTCTTTCTTTTTTCTTTCTTTCTTCTTTCTTTCTTTCTTCCCTATGTTCTTTCTTTCTTTCTTTCTTTCTTTCTTTTTTCTTTCTTTCTTTCTTTCTTTGTTTTTTCTTTCTTTCTTTCTTTCTTTTTTCTTTCTTTCTTTCTTTTTAATTTCTTTCTTTATTTCTTTCTTTCTTTCTTTCTTTTTTCTTTCTTTCTTTCTTTCTTTTTAATTTCTTTCTTTCTTTCTTTCTTTCTTTCTTTTTAATTTCTTTCTCTTTCTTTCTTTCTTTCTTTCTTTTTAATTTCTTTTTCTTTCTTTCTTTCTTTCCTACGTTCTTTCTTTCTTTTTTCTTTCTTTCTTCTGTCTTTCTTTCTTTCTTTCTTTCCTACGTTCTTCCTTTCTTCCTTTCTTTCTTTTTTCTTTCTTTCTTTCTTTCTTTTTAATTTCTTTCTTTCTTTTTTCTTTTCTTTCTTTCTTTCTTTTTTTCTTTCTTTCTTTCTTTCTTTTTGATTTCTTTCTTTTTTTTAATTTCTTTCTTTTTTCTTTCTTTCTTTCTTTCTTTCTTTTTAATTTATTTCTTTCTTTTTAATTTCTTTCTTCCTTTCTTTTTTCTTCCTTTCCTTCTTTCTTTTTTCTTTCTTTCTTTCTTTTTAATTTCTTTCATTCTTTTTTCTTTCTTTCTGTCTTTTTTTTTCTTTCTTTCCTTCTTTTTTCTTTCTTTCTTACTTTTTTCTTTCTTTCTTTCTCTCTTTCTTTCTTTTTTCTTTCTTTCTTTCTTTTTTCTTTCTTTCTTTCTTTCTTCCCTATGTTCTTTATTTCTTTCTTTCTTTCTTTTTTCTTTCTTTCTTTCTTTCTTTTTTCTTTCTTTCTTTCATTCTTTTTAATTTCTTTCTTTCTTTTTTCTTTCTTTCTTTCTTTCTTTTCTCTTTCTTTCTTTCTTTCTTTTTAATTTCTTTCTTTCTTTTTAAGTTCCTTCTTTCTTTCTTTCTTTCTTTCTTTCCTACGTTCTTTCTTTCTTTCTTTTTTCTTTCTTCCTTTCTTTCTTTTTAATTTATTTCTTTCTTTTTTCTTTCTTTTTTTCTTTCTTTTTCTTTCTTTCTTTCCTACGTTCTTTCTTTCTTTCTTTTTTCTTTCTTTCTTTCTTTCACTTTTCTTTGTTTCTTTCTTTCTTTTTTCTTTCTTTCTTTCTTTCTTTTTAATTTCTTTCTTTCATTTTAATTTCTTTCTTTTTTCTTTCTTTCTTTCTTTCTTTCTTTTTTCTTTCTTTCTTTCTTTCTTTTTAATTTCTTTCTTTCTTTCTTTCTTTCTTTTCTTTCTTTCCTACGTTCTTTCTTTCTTTATTTTTTTCATTCTTTCTTATTTCTTTCTTTCTTTCTTCCCTACGTTCTTTCTTTCCTTCTTTCTTTCTTTTTTCTTCCTTTCTTTAATTCTTTCTTTCTTTCTTTCTTTCTTTCTTTCTTTCTTTCTTTCTTTTTTCTTTCTTTCTTTCTTTCTTTCTTTCTTTCTTTTTTCTTTCTTTCTTTCTTTCTTTTTAATTTCTTTCTTTCTTTTTTATTTCTTTCTTTCTTTTTTCTTTCTTTCTTTCTTTCTTTCTTTTTAATTTCTTTCTTTTTTCTTTCTTTTTTTCTTTCTTTTTCTTTCTTTCTTTCTTTCTTTTTAATTTCTTTCTTTCTTTTTAGTTTCTTTCTTTCTTTCTTTTTTCTTTATTCTTTCTTTTTTATTTCTTTCTTTCTTTCTTTTTCGTTTCTTTCTTTCTTTTTTCTTTCTTTCTGTCTTTTTTTCTTTCTTTCTTTCTTTCTTACGTTCTTGCTTTCTTTCTTTTTTCTTTCTTTCTTTCTTTCTTTCTTACTTTCTTTCTTTCCTACGTTCTTTTTTCTTTCTTTTTTCTTTCTTTCTTCTTTCTTTCTTTTTTCTTTCTTTTTTCTTTCTTTCTTTTTTTCTTTCTTTTTATTCTTTCTTTCTTTTTAATTTCTTTCTTTCTTTCTTTCTTTCTTTCTTTTTTATTTCTTTCTTTTTTTCTTTTTAATTTCTTTCATTCTTTTTTCTTTCTTTCTTTTTCTTTCTTTCTTTCTTTCATTCTTTCCTACGTTCTTGCTCTCTTTCTTTTTCTTTCTTTCTTTCTTTCTTTCTTTCTTTCTTTCTTTCTATCTTTGTTTCTTTCTTTCTTTCTTTCCTACGTTGTTGCTTTCCTTCTTTTTTCTTTCTTTCTTTCTTTCTTTTTTCTTTGTTTCTTTCTTTCTTTTTAATTTCTTTCTTTCTTTCTTTCTTTCTTTCTTTCTTTTTTCTTTCTCTATTTCTTTCTTTCTTTTTAATTTCTTT
>JAVLUU010000703.1:127500-130000 GCA_032206185.1 Columba guinea
TCTTTCTTTCTTTCTTTCTTTCTTTTTAATTTCTTTCTATCTTTTTAATTTCTTTCTTTCTTTCTTTTTTCTTTATTTCTTTCTTTCTTTCCTACGTTCTTGCTTTCTTTCTTTTTTCTTTCTTTCTTTTTCTTTTTTCTTTCTTTCTTTATTTCTTATTTCTTTCTTTCTTTCTTTTTTCTTTCTTTTCCTTCTTTCTTTCTTTTTAATTTCTTTCTTTCTTTCTATCTTTCTTTCTTTCTTTCTTACTTTCTTTCTTTCTTTCATTCCTACGTTCTTTCTTTCTTTTCTCTTTCTTTCTTTCTTCCTTTTTTATTTCTTTCTTTCTTTCTTCTTTTTTTCTTTCTTTCTTTTTTATTTCTTTCTTTCTTTCTTTCTTTTTTCTTTCTTTCTTTCTTTTTAATTTCTTTCATTCTTTTTTCTTTATTTCTGTCTTTTTTTTCTTTCTTTCTTTCTTTCTTTCTTTCATACGTTCTTGCTTTCTTTCTTTTTCCTTTCTTTCTTTCTTTCTTTCTTTTTTCTTTCTTTCTTTCTTTCTTTCTTTTTTCTTTCTTTCTCTCTTTCATTCTTTTTTCTTTCTTTCTGTCTTTTTTTTCTTTCTTTCTTTCTTTCTTTCCTACGTTCTTGCTTTCTTTCTTTCTTTTTTCTTTATTTCTTTCTTTCTTTTTTCTTTCTTTCCTTCTTTCTTTTTTCTCTCTTTCTTTCTTTTTTCTTTCTTTCTTTCTTTCTTTCTTACTTTCTTTCTTTCCTACGTTCTTTCTTTCTTTCTTTTTTCTTTCTTTCTTCTTTCTTTCTTTCTTCCCTATGTTCTTTCTTTCTTTCTTTCTTTCTTTCTTTTTTCTTTCTTTCTTTCTTTCTTTGTTTTTTCTTTCTTTCTTTCTTTCTTTTTTCTTTCTTTCTTTCTTTTTAATTTCTTTCTTTATTTCTTTCTTTCTTTCTTTCTTTTTTCTTTCTTTCTTTCTTTCTTTTTAATTTCTTTCTTTCTTTCTTTCTTTCTTTCTTTTTAATTTCTTTCTCTTTCTTTCTTTCTTTCTTTCTTTTTAATTTCTTTTTCTTTCTTTCTTTCTTTCCTACGTTCTTTCTTTCTTTTTTCTTTCTTTCTTCTGTCTTTCTTTCTTTCTTTCTTTCCTACGTTCTTCCTTTCTTCCTTTCTTTCTTTTTTCTTTCTTTCTTTCTTTCTTTTTAATTTCTTTCTTTCTTTTTTCTTTTCTTTCTTTCTTTCTTTTTTTCTTTCTTTCTTTCTTTCTTTTTGATTTCTTTCTTTTTTTTAATTTCTTTCTTTTTTCTTTCTTTCTTTCTTTCTTTTTAATTTATTTCTTTCTTTTTAATTTCTTTCTTCCTTTCTTTTTTCTTCCTTTCCTTCTTTCTTTTTTCTTTCTTTCTTTCTTTTTAATTTCTTTCATTCTTTTTTCTTTCTTTCTGTCTTTTTTTTCTTTCTTTCCTTCTTTTTTCTTTCTTTCTTACTTTTTTCTTTCTTTCTTTCTCTCTTTCTTTCTTTTTTCTTTCTTTCTTTCTTTTTTCTTTCTTTCTTTCTTTCTTCCCTATGTTCTTTATTTCTTTCTTTCTTTCTTTTTTCTTTCTTTCTTTCTTTCTTTTTTCTTTCTTTCTTTCATTCTTTTTAATTTCTTTCTTTCTTTTTTCTTTCTTTCTTTCTTTCTTTTCTCTTTCTTTCTTTCTTTCTTTTTAATTTCTTTCTTTCTTTTTAAGTTCCTTCTTTCTTTCTTTCTTTCTTTCTTTCCTACGTTCTTTCTTTCTTTCTTTTTTCTTTCTTCCTTTCTTTCTTTTTAATTTATTTCTTTCTTTTTTCTTTCTTTTTTTCTTTCTTTTTCTTTCTTTCTTTCCTACGTTCTTTCTTTCTTTCTTTTTTCTTTCTTTCTTTCTTTCACTTTTCTTTGTTTCTTTCTTTCTTTTTTCTTTCTTTCTTTCTTTCTTTTTAATTTCTTTCTTTCATTTTAATTTCTTTCTTTTTTCTTTCTTTCTTTCTTTCTTTATTTTTTCTTTCTTTCTTTCTTTCTTTTTAATTTCTTTCTTTCTTTCTTTCTTTCTTTTCTTTCTTTCCTACGTTCTTTCTTTCTTTATTTTTTTCATTCTTTCTTATTTCTTTCTTTCTTTCTTCCCTACGTTCTTTCTTTCCTTCTTTCTTTCTTTTTTCTTCCTTTCTTTAATTCTTTCTTTCTTTCTTTCTTTCTTTCTTTCTTTCTTTCTTTCTTTCTTTTTTCTTTCTTTCTTTCTTTCTTTCTTTCTTTCTTTTTTCTTTCTTTCTTTCTTTCTTTTTAATTTCTTTCTTTCTTTTTTATTTCTTTCTTTCTTTTTTCTTTCTTTCTTTCTTTCTTTCTTTTTAATTTCTTTCTTTTTTCTTTCTTTTTTTCTTTCTTTTTCTTTCTTTCTTTCTTTCTTTTTAATTTCTTTCTTTCTTTTTAGTTTCTTTCTTTCTTTCTTTTTTCTTTCTTTCTTTCTTTCTTTTTTATTTCTTTCGTTCTTTCTTTTTCGTTTCTTTCTT
>JAVLUU010000703.1:137500-150000 GCA_032206185.1 Columba guinea
TTTCTTTCTTTCTTCCTTTTTAATTTCTTTCTTTCTTTTTTCTTCCTTTCATTCTTTTTTCTTTCTTTCTTTATTTCTTTTTAATTTCTTTCTTTCTTTTTAATTTCTTTCTTTCTTTCTTTCATTTTTCTTTCTTTATTTCTTTCTTTTTTCTTTCTTTCTTTCTTTCTTTTTTCTTCTTTCTTTGTTTTTAATTTCTTCCTTTCTTGCTTTCTATCTTTCTTTCTTTCTTTCTTTCTTTCTTTCCTACGTTCTTTCTTTCTTTCTTTTTTCTTTCTTTCTTTCTTTCTTTCTTTCTTTCTTTCTTTCTTTTTTCTTTCTTTCTTCCTTTTAATTTCTTTCTTTCTTTTTTCTTTCTTTTTTTCTTTCATTTTTCTTTCTTTCTTTCTTTCTTTATTTCTTTCTTTCTTTCTTATTTTTTAATTTCTTTCTTTTTTCTTTCTTTCTGTCTTTCTTTCTTTCCTATGTTCTTTCTTTCTTTCTTTTTTCTTTCTTTCTTTCTTTCTTTCTTTCTTTTTACTTTCTTTCATTCTTTTTCTTTTTTCTTTCTTTCTTTCTTTTTAATTTCTTTCATTCTTTTTTGTTTCTTTCTTTTTTTTTTCTTTCTTTCTTTCTGTCCTACGTTCTTTCTTTCTTTTTTCTTTCTTTCTTTCTTTATTTCTTTCTTTCTTTCTTTCTTTCTTTCTTTTTTCTTTCTTTCTTTCTTTCTTTCTTTCTTTCTTTTTTCTTTCTTTCTTTCTTTCTTTTTTCTTTCTTTCTTTCTTTCTTTCTTTTTAATTTCTTTCTTTTTTCTTTTTTCTTTCTTTCTTTTTCCTTTCTTTCTTTTTTCTTTCTTTCTTTCTTTCTTTTTAATTTCTTTCTTTCCTTTTCTTTCTTTCTTTCTTTTTTCTTTCTTTCTTTCATTCTTTCTTTCTATCTTTGTTTCTTTCTTTCTTTCCTACGTTCTTGCTTTCTTTCTTTTTTCTTTCTTTCTTTTTTTCTTTTTTCTTTCTTTCTTTCTTTCTTTTTTCTTTCTTTCTTTTTTCTTTCTTTCTTTCTTTCTTTTTTCTTTCTTTCTTTCTTTCTTTCTTTTTACTTTCTTTCTTTCTTTCTTTCTTTCTAATTTCTTTCCTTCTTTCTAATTTCTTTCTTTCTTTCTTTCTTTTTTCTTTGTTACTTTCTTTCTTTTTTCTTTCTTTCTTTCTTTCTTTTTTTGTGTTTTCTTTCTTTCTTTCTTTCTTTCCTTCTTTCTTTCTTTCTTTTTTCTTTCTTTCTTTCTTTCTTTCTTTCTTTCTTTCTTTCTTTCTTTTTTCTTTCTTTCTTTCTTTCTTTTTTCTTTCTTTCTTTCTTTCCTTTTTCTTTCTTTCTTTCTTTTTTCTTTCTTTCTTTCTTTCTTTTTTCTTTCTTTCTTTCTTTTTAATTTCTTTCTTTCTTTCTTTCCTTCTTTCTTTCTTTATTTCCTACGTTCTTTCTTTATTTCCTACGTTCTTTCTTTATTTTTTTTTTATTTCTTTCTTTCTTTTTTCTTTCTTTCTTTCCTTCTTTCATCTTTCATTTTCTTTCTTTCTTTCTTTCTCTTTTTCTTTCCTACGTTCTTTCTTTCTTTCTTTTTTCTTTCTTTCTTCTGTCTTTCTTTCTTTCTTTCTTTCCTACGTTCTTCCTTTCTTCCTTTCTTTCTTTTTTCTTTCTTTCTTTTTAATTTCTTTCTTTCTTTTTCTTTTTTTTCTTTTTTCTTTCTTTCTTTCTTTCTTTCTTTTTAATTTCTTTCTTTCTTTTTACTTTCTTTCTTTCTTTCTTTCTTTCTGTCTATCTTTGTTTCTTTATTCTTTCTTTCTTTCTTTCCTACGTTCTTGCTTTCTTTCTTTTTTCTTTCTTTCTTTTTTCTTTCTTTCTTTTTTCTCTCTTTCTTTTTTCTTTCTTTCTTCCTTTCTTTTTAATTTCTTTCTCTCTTTCTTTCTTTTCTTTCTTTCCTACGTTCTTTCTTTCTTCCTTTCTTTTTTTCATTCTTTCTTCTTTCTTTCTTTCTTTCTTCCCTACGTTCTTTCTTTCCTTCTTTCTTTCTTTTTTCTTCCTTTCTTTAATTATTTCTTTCTTTCTTTCTTTCTTTCTTTTTTCTTTCTTTCTTTCTTCCTTTTTAATTTCTTTCTTTCTTTTTTCTTTCTTTCATTCTTTTTTCTTTCTTTCTTTATTTCTTTTTAATTTCTTTCTTTCTTTTTAATTTCTTTCTTTCTTTCTTTCATTTTTCCTTCTTTATTTCTTTCTTTTTTCTTTCTTTCTTTCTTTTTTCTTCTTTCTTTCTTTTTAATTTCTTCCTTTCTTGCTTTCTTTCTTTCTTTCTTACTTTCTTTCTTTCTTTCCTACGTTCTTTCTTTCTTTCTTTTTTCTTTCTTTCTTTCTTTCTTTCTTTTTTCTTTCTTTCTTTTTTCTTTCTTTCTTTCTTTCTTTTAAATTCTTTCTTTCTTTCTTTCTTTCTTTCTTTCTTTCTTTTTTCTTTCTTTCTTCCTTTTAATTTCTTTCTTTCTTTTTTCTTTCTTTTTTTCTTTCATTTTTCTTTCTTTCTTTCTTTCTTTCTTTCTTTATTTCTTTCTTTCTTTCTTATTTTTTAATTTCTTTCTTTCTTTCTTTCTTTCTGTCTTTCTTTCTTTCCTATGTTCTTTCTTTCTTTCTTTTTTCTTTCTTTCTTTCTTTCTTTCTTTCTTTTTACTTTCTTTCATTCTTTTTCTTTTTTCTTTCTTTCTTTCTTTTTAATTTCTTTCATTCTTTTTTGTTTCTTTCTTTTTTTTTTCTTTCTTTCTTTCTGTCCTACGTTCTTTCTTTCTTTTTTCTTTCTTTCTTTCTTTATTTCTTTCTTTCTTTCTTTCTTTCTTTCTTTTTTCTTTCTTTCTTTCTTTCTTTCTTTCTTTCTTTTTTCTTTCTTTCTTTCTTTCTTTTTTCTTTCTTTCTTTCTTTCTTTTTAATTTCTTTCTTTTTTCTTTTTTCTTTCTTTCTTTTTCCTTTCTTTCTTTTTTCTTTCTTTCTTTCTTTCTTTTTAATTTCTTTCTTTCCTTTTCTTTCTTTCTTTCTTTTTTCTTTCTTTCTTTCATTCTTTCTTTCTATCTTTGTTTCTTTCTTTCTTTCCTACGTTCTTGCTTTCTTTCTTTTTTCTTTCTTTCTTTTTTTCTTTTTTCTTTCTTTCTTTCTTTCTTTTTTCTTTCTTTCTTTTTTCTTTCTTTCTTTCTTTCTTTTTTCTTTCTTTCTTTCTTTCTTTTTTCTTTCTTTCTTTCTTTCTTTCTTTTTACTTTCTTTCTTTCTTTCTTTCTTTCTAATTTCTTTCCTTCTTTCTAATTTCTTTCTTTCTTTCTTTCTTTTTTCTTTCTTTCTTTCTTTCTTTTTTCTTTCTTTCTTTCTTTTTAATTTCTTTCTTTCTTTCTTTCCTTCTTTCTTTCTTTATTTCCTACGTTCTTTCTTTATTTCCTACGTTCTTTCTTTATTTTTTTTTTATTTCTTTCTTTCTTTTTTCTTTCTTTCTTTCCTTCTTTCATCTTTCATTTTCTTTCTTTCTTTCTTTCTCTTTTTCTTTCCTACGTTCTTTCTTTCTTTCTTTTTTCTTTCTTTCTTCTGTCTTTCTTTCTTTCTTTCTTTCCTACGTTCTTCCTTTCTTCCTTTCTTTCTTTTTTCTTTCTTTCTTTTTAATTTCTTTCTTTCTTTTTCTTTTTTTTCTTTTTTCTTTCTTTCTTTCTTTCTTTCTTTTTAATTTCTTTCTTTCTTTTTACTTTCTTTCTTTCTTTCTTTCTTTCTGTCTATCTTTGTTTCTTTATTCTTTCTTTCTTTCTTTCCTACGTTCTTGCTTTCTTTCTTTTTTCTTTCTTTCTTTTTTCTTTCTTTCTTTTTTCTCTCTTTCTTTTTTCTTTCTTTCTTCCTTTCTTTTTAATTTCTTTCTCTCTTTCTTTCTTTTCTTTCTTTCCTACGTTCTTTCTTTCTTCCTTTCTTTTTTTCATTCTTTCTTCTTTCTTTCTTTCTTTCTTCCCTACGTTCTTTCTTTCCTTCTTTCTTTCTTTTTTCTTCCTTTCTTTAATTATTTCTTTCTTTCTTTCTTTCTTTCTTTTTTCTTTCTTTCTTTCTTCCTTTTTAATTTCTTTCTTTCTTTTTTCTTTCTTTCATTCTTTTTTCTTTCTTTCTTTATTTCTTTTTAATTTCTTTCTTTCTTTTTAATTTCTTTCTTTCTTTCTTTCATTTTTCCTTCTTTATTTCTTTCTTTTTTCTTTCTTTCTTTCTTTTTTCTTCTTTCTTTCTTTTTAATTTCTTCCTTTCTTGCTTTCTTTCTTTCTTTCTTACTTTCTTTCTTTCTTTCCTACGTTCTTTCTTTCTTTCTTTTTTCTTTCTTTCTTTCTTTCTTTCTTTTTTCTTTCTTTCTTTTTTCTTTCTTTCTTTCTTTCTTTTTAATTTCTTTCTTTCTTTTTTCTTTCTTTTTTCTTTCTTTTTTCTTTCTTTCTTTCTTTCTTTCTTTCTTTCTTTATTTCTTTCTTTCTTTTTCATTTCTTTCTTTTTGATTTCTTTCTTTCTTTCTTTTTTCTTTCTTTCTTTCTTTCTTTTTAATTTCTTTCTTTCTTTCTTTCTTTCTGTCTTTCTTTCCTATGTTCTTTCTTTCTTTCTTTTTTCTTTCTTTCTTTTTTCTTTCTTTCTTTCTGTCTTTCTTTCTTTCCTATGTTCTTTCTTTCTTTCTTTTTTCTTTCTTTCTTTCTTTCATTCTTTTTTCTTTCTTTCATTCTTTTTCTTTTTTCTTTCTTTCTTTCTTTTTAATTTCTTTCTTTCTTTTTTCTTTTCTTTCTTTCTTTCTTTTTTTCTTTCTTTCCTTCTTTCTTTTTAATTTCTTTCTTTCTTTTTAATTCCTTTCTTTTTTCTTTCTTTCTTTCTTTCTTTCTTTCTTTCTTTCTTTCTTTCTTTCTTTTTAATTTCTTTCTTTCTTTCTTTCTGTCTATCTTTGTTTCTTTATTCTTTCTTTCTTTCTTTCCTACGTTCTTGCTTTCTTTCTTTTTTCTTTCTTTCTTTCTTTTTTCTTTCTTTCTTTTTTCTCTCTTTCTTTCTTTTTAATTTCTTCCTTTCTTTCTTTTTAATTTCTTTCTCTCTTTCTTTCTTTTCTTTCTTTCCTACGTTCTTTCTTTCTTTCTTTTTTCATTCTTTCTTCTTTCTTTCTTTCTTTCTTCCCTACGTTCTTTCTTTCCTTCTTTCTTTCTTTTTTCTTCCTTTCTTTAATTTCTTTCTTTCTTTCTTTCTTTCTTTTTTCTTTCTTTCTTTCTCTCTTTTTTCTTTCTTTCTTTCTTCCTTTTTAATTTCTTTCTTTCTTTTTTCTTCCTTTCATTCTTTTTTCTTTCTTTCTTTATTTCTTTTTAATTTCTTTCTTTCTTTTTAATTTCTTTCTTTATTTCTTTCATTTTTCTTTCTTTATTTCTTTCTTTTTTCTTTCTTTCTTTCTTTCTTTTTTCTTCTTTCTTTCTTTTTAATTTCTTCCTTTCTTGCTTTCTATCTTTCTTTCTTTCTTTCTTTCTTTCTTTCTTTCTTTCTTTCTTTCCTACATTCTTACTTTCTTTTTTCTTTCTTTCTTTCTTTCTTTCTTTCTTTCTTTCTTTCTTTCTTTCTTTTTTCTTTCTTTCTTTCTTCCTTTTAATTTCTTTCTTTCTTTTTTCTTTCTTTTTTTCTTTCTTTTTTCTTTCTTTCTTTCTTTCTTTCTTTCTTTATTTCTTTCTTTCTTTCTTATTTTTTAATTTCTTTCTTTCTTTCTTTCTTTCTGTCTTTCTTTCTTTCCTATGTTCTTTCTTTCTTTCTTTTTTCTTTCTTTCTTTCTTTCTTTTTTCTTTCTTTCATTCTTTTTCTGTTTTCTTTCTTTCTTTCTTTTTAATTTCTTTCATTCTTTTTTGTTTCTTTCTTTTTTTTTCTTTCTTTCTTTCTGTCCTACGTTCTTTCTTTCTTTTTTCTTTCTTTCTTTCTTTCTTTCTTTCTTTCTTTCTTTCTTTCTTTCTTTTTTCTTTCTTTCTTTCTTTATTTCTTTCTTTCTTTTTTCTTTCTTTCTTGCTTTTTTCTTTCTTTCTTTCTTTCTTTCTTTCTTTTTAATTACTTTCTTTCTTTTTTCTTTCTTTCTTTCTTTCTTTTTCCTTTCTTTCTTTTTTCTTTCTTTCTCTCTTTCTTTTTACTTTCTTTCTTTCTTTCTTTCTTTTTTTCTTTCTTTCTTTCTTTTTAATTCCTTTCTTTCTTTCTTTCTTTCTATCTTTCTTTCTTTCTTACTTTCTTTCCTTCTTTCTTTTTCTTTCTTTCTTTCTTTTTATTTTCATTCTTTCTTTCTTTCCTACGTTCTTTCTTTCTTTCTTTCTTTCTTTTTTCTTTCTTTATTTCTTTCTTTTATTTTTCTTTCTTTCTTTATTTCTTTCTTTCTTTTTTCTTTCTTTCTCTCTTTCTTTTTTCTTTCTTTCTTTATTTCTTTCTTTTTAATTTCTTTCTTTCTTTTTTCTTTCTTTCTTTCTTTCTTTCTTTTTTTTCTTTCTTTCTTTTTTCTTTCTTTCTTTTTAATTTCTTTCTTTCTTTTTAATTTCTTCCTTTCTTTCTTTCTGTCTTTCTTTCTTTCTTTCCTACGTTCTTTCTTTCTTTCTTTTTTCTTTCTTTCTTTCTTTCTTTTTTTTTCTTTCTTTCTTTCTTTCTTTCTTTTTAATTTCTTTCTTTCTTTTTTATTTCTTTTTTTCTTTCTTTTTTATTTCTTTCTTTCTTTCTTTCTTTTTAATTTTTTTCTTTCTTTCTTTTCTCTTTCTTTCATTCTTCCTTTTTTCTTTTTTTCTTTCTTTTTAATTTCTTTCATTATTTTTTCTTTCTTTCTTTTTTTTTTCTTTCTTTCTTTCTGTCCTACGTTCTTTCTTTCTTTTTTCTTTCTTTATTTCATTCTTTCTTTCTTTCTTTCTTTCTTTCTTTCTTTCTTTCTTTTTTCTTTCTTTCTTTCTTTCTTTCTTTCTTTTTTCTTTCTTTCTTTCTTTTTTCTTTCTTTCTTTCTTTTTTCTTTCTTTCTTTCTTTCTTTCTTTCTTTCTTTCTTTCTTTCTTTCATTTTTTTTTTCTTTCTTTCTTTCTTTCTTTCTTTCTTTTTAATTTCTTTCTTTTTAATTTCTTTCTTCCTTTCTTTCTTTCTTTTTTCTTTCTTTCTTTCTTTCTCCTTAATGTCTTTCTTTCTTTCTTTCTGTCTTTCTATGTTTGTTTCTTTCTTTCTTTCTTTCTTTCCTACGTTCTTTTTTCTTTCTTTCTTTCTTTCTTTCTTTCTTTTTTCTTTCTTTCTTTCTTTCCTACGTTCTTTCTTACTTTCTTTCCTACGTTCTTTCTTTCTTTCTTTTTTTTTCTTTCTTTCTTTTTTCTTTCTTTCTTTCTTTCCTTTTAATTTCTTTCTTTCTTTCTTTCGTTCTTTTTTTCTTTCCTACGTTCTTTCTTTGGTTCTTTTTTTTCTTTCTTTCTTTCTTTCTTACTTTCTTTCCTACGTTCTTTTTTTCTTTCTTTCTTTTTTCTTTCTTTCTTTCTTTCTTTCTTTCTTTCTTTCTTTCTTTCTTTCTTTTTAATTTCTTTCTATCTTTTTAATTTCTTTCTTTCTTTCTTTTTTCTTTCTTTCTTTCCTACGTTCTTGCTTTCTTTCTTTTTTCTTTCTTTCTTTTTCTTTTTTCTTTCTTTCTTTATTTCTTATTTCTTTCTTTCTTTTTTCTTTCTTTTCCTTCTTTCTTTCTTTTTAATTTCTTTCTTTCTTTCTATCTTTCTTTCTTTCTTTCTTACTTTCTTTCTTTCTTTCATTCCTACGTTCTTTCTTTCATTTTTCTTTCTTTCTTTCTTCCTTTTTTATTTCTTTCTTTCTTTCTTCTTTTTTTCTTTCTTTCTTTTTTATTTCTTTCTTTCTTTCTTTCTTTTTTCTTTCTTTCTTTCTTTTTAATTTCTTTCATTCTTTTTTCTTTATTTCTGTCTTTTTTTTTCTTTCTTTCTTTCTTTCTTTCTTTCATACGTTCTTGCTTTCTTTCTTTTTCCTTTCTTTCTTTCTTTCTTTCTTTCTTTTTAATTTCTTTCTTTCATTTTAATTTCTTTCTTTTTTCTTTCTTTCTTTCTTTCTTTCTTTTTTCTTTCTTTCTTTCTTTCTTTTTAATTTCTTTCTTTCTTTCTTTCTTTCTTTTCTTTCTTTCCTACGTTCTTTCTTTCTTTTTTTCATTCTTTCTTATTTCTTTCTTTCTTTCTTCCCTACGTTCTTTCTTTCCTTCTTTCTTTCTTTTTTCTTCCTTTCTTTAATTCTTTCTTTCTTTCTTTCTTTCTTTCTTTCTTTCTTTTTTCTTTCTTTCTTTCTTTCTTTCTTTCTTTCTTTCTTTCTTTCTTTCTTTCTTTTTTCTTTCTTTCTTTCTTTCTTTTTTCTTTCTTTCTTTCTTTCTTTCTTTTTAATTTCTTTCTTTTTTCTTTTTTCTTTCTTTCTTTTTCCTTTCTTTCTTTTTTCTTTCTTTCTTTCTTTCTTTCTTTTTAATTTCTTTCTTTCCTTTTCTTTCTTTCTTTCTTTTTTCTTTCTTTCTTTCATTCTTTCTTTCTATCTTTGTTTCTTTCTTTCTTTCCTACGTTCTTGCTTTCTTTCTTTTTTATTTCTTTCTTTTTTTCTTTTTTCTTTCTTTCTTTCTTTCTTTTTTCTTTCTTTCTTTTTTCTTTCTTTCTTTCTTTCTTTTTTCTTTCTTTCTTTCTTTCTTTTTTCTTTCTTTCTTTCTTTCTTTCTTTCTTTCTTTCTTTCTTTCTTTATAATTTCTTTCCTTCTTTCTTTCTTTCTTTTTTCTTTCTTTCTTTTTTCTTTCTTTCTTTCTTTCTTTTTTCTTTCTTTCTTTCTTTCTTTTTTCTTTCTTTCTTTTTTCTTTCTTTCTTTCTTTCTTTCTTTCTTTCTTTCTTTCTTTCTTTTTTCTTTCTTTCTTTCTTTCTTTTTTCTTTCTTTCTTTCTTTCTTTCTTTCTGTTTAATTTCTTTCTTTTTTCTTTTTTCTTTTTTCTTTCTTTCTTTTTCCTTTCTTTCTTTTTTCTTTCTTTCTTTCTTTCTTTCTTTCTTTTTAATTTCTTTCTTTCCTTTTCTTTCTTTCTTTCTTTTTTCTTTCTTTCTTTCTTTTTTCTTTCTTTCTTTCTTTCTTTCTTTTTAATTTCTTTCTTTTTTCTTTTTTCTTTCTTTCTTTTTCCTTTCTTTCTTTTTTCTTTCTTTCTTTCTTTCTTTCTTTTTAATTTCTTTATTTCCTTTTCTTTCTTTCCTTTTCTTTCTTTCTTTCTTTTTTCTTTCTTTCTTTCATTCTTTCTTTCTATCTTTGTTTCTTTCTTTCTTTCCTACGTTCTTGCTTTCTTTCTTTTTTCTTTCTTTCTTTTTTTCTTTTTTCTTTCTTTCTTTCTTTCTTTTTTCTTTCTATCTTTTTTCTTTCTTTCTTTCTTTCTTTTTTCTTTCTTTCTTTCTTTCTTTTTTCTTTCTTTCTTTCTTTCTTTCTTTCTTTCTTTCTTTCTTTATAATTTCTTTCCTTCTTTCTAATTTCTTTCTTTCTTTCTTTCTTTTTTCTTTCTTTGATTCTTTTTCTGTTTTCTTTCTTTCTTTCTTTTTAATTTCTTTCATTCTTTTTTGTTTCTTTCTTTTTTTTTTCTTTCTTTCTTTCTGTCCTACGTTCTTTCTTTCTTTTTTCTTTCTTTCTTTCTTTCTTTCTTTCTTTCTTTCTTTCTTTCTTTCTTTCTTTTTCCTTTCTTTCTTTTTTCTTTCTTTCTCTCTTTCTTTTTACTTTCTTTCTTTCTTTCTTTCTTTTTTCTTTCTTTCTTTCTTTTTAATTCCTTTCTTTCTTTCTTTCTTTCTATCTTTCTTTCTTTCTTACTTTCTTTCCTTCTTTCTTTTTCTTTCTTTCTTTCTTTTTATTTTCATTCTTTCTTTCTTTCCTACGTTCTTTCTTTCTTTCTTTCTTTCTTTTTTCTTTCTTTATTTCTTTCTTTTATTTTTCTTTCTTTCTTTATTTCTTTCTTTCTTTTTTCTTTCTTTCTCTCTTTCTTTTTTCTTTCTTTCTTTATTTCTTTCTTTTTAATTTCTTTCTTTCTTTTTTCTTTCTTTCTTTCTTTCTTTCTTTTTTTTCTTTCTTTCTTTTTTCTTTCTTTCTTTTTAATTTCTTTCTTTCTTTTTAATTTCTTCCTTTCTTTCTTTCTGTCTTTCTTTCTTTCTTTCCTACGTTCTTTCTTTCTTTCTTTTTTCTTTCTTTCTTTCTTTCTTTTTTTTTCTTTCTTTCTTTCTTTCTTTCTTTTTAATTTCTTTCTTTCTTTTTTATTTCTTTTTTTCTTTCTTTTTTATTTCTTTCTTTCTTTCTTTCTTTTTAATTTTTTTCTTTCTTTCTTTTCTCTTTCTTTCATTCTTCCTTTTTTCTTTTTTTCTTTCTTTTTAATTTCTTTCATTATTTTTTCTTTCTTTCTTTTTTTTTTCTTTCTTTCTTTCTGTCCTACGTTCTTTCTTTCTTTTTTCTTTCTTTATTTCATTCTTTCTTTCTTTCTTTCTTTCTTTCTTTCTTTCTTTCTTTTTTCTTTCTTTCTTTCTTTCTTTCTTTCTTTTTTCTTTCTTTCTTTCTTTTTTCTTTCTTTCTTTCTTTTTTCTTTCTTTCTTTCTTTCTTTCTTTCTTTCTTTCTTTCTTTCATTTTTTTTTCTTTCTTTCTTTCTTTCTTTCTTTCTTTTTAATTTCTTTCTTTTTAATTTCTTTCTTCCTTTCTTTCTTTCTTTTTTCTTTCTTTCTTTCTTTCTCCTTAATGTCTTTCTTTCTTTCTTTCTGTCTTTCTATGTTTGTTTCTTTCTTTCTTTCTTTCTTTCCTACGTTCTTTTTTCTTTCTTTCTTTCTTTCTTTCTTTCTTTTTTCTTTCTTTCTTTCTTTCCTACGTTCTTTCTTACTTTCTTTCCTACGTTCTTTCTTTCTTTCTTTTTTTTTCTTTCTTTCTTTTTTCTTTCTTTCTTTCTTTCCTTTTAATTTCTTTCTTTCTTTCTTTCGTTCTTTTTTTCTTTCCTACGTTCTTTCTTTGTTTCTTTTTTTTCTTTCTTTCTTTCTTTCTTACTTTCTTTCCTACGTTCTTTTTTTCTTTCTTTCTTTTTTCTTTCTTTCTTTCTTTCTTTCTTTCTTTCTTTCTTTCTTTCTTTTTAATTTCTTTCTATCTTTTTAATTTCTTTCTTTGTTTCTTTTTTCTTTCTTTCTTTCCTACGTTCTTGCTTTCTTTCTTTTTTCTTTCTTTCTTTTTCTTTTTTCTTTCTTTCTTTATTTCTTATTTCTTTCTTTCTTTTTTCTTTCTTTTCCTTCTTTCTTTCTTTTTAATTTCTTTCTTTCTTTCTATCTTTCTTTCTTTCTTACTTTCTTTCTTTCTTTCATTCCTACGTTCTTTCTTTCATTTTTCTTTCTTTCTTTCTTCCTTTTTTATTTCTTTCTTTCTTTCTTCTTTTTTTCTTTCTTTCTTTTTTATTTCTTTCTTTCTTTCTTTCTTTTTTCTTTCTTTCTTTCTTTTTAATTTCTTTCATTCTTTTTTCTTTATTTCTGTCTTTTTTTTTCTTTCTTTCTTTCTTTCTTTCTTTCATACGTTCTTGCTTTCTTTCTTTTTCCTTTCTTTCTTTCTTTCTTTCTTTCTTTCTAATTTCTTTCTTTCTTTTTGATTTCTTTCTTCTTTCTTTTTTCTTTCTTTCTTTCTTTTTTCTTTCTTTCTTTCTTTCTTTTTAATTTCTTTCTTTCTTTCTTTCTTTCTTTTCTTTCTTTCCTACGTTCTTTCTTTCTTTTTTTCATTCTTTCTTATTTCTTTCTTTCTTTCTTCCCTACGTTCTTTCTTTCCTTCTTTCTTTCTTTTTTCTTCCTTTCTTTAATTCTTTCTTTCTTTCTTTCTTTCTTTCTTTTTTCTTTCTTTCTTTCTTTCTTTTAAATTCTTTCTTTCTTTCTTTCTTTCTTTCTTTCTTTCTTTCTTTCTTTCTATCTTTCTTTCTTTCTTTCCTATGTTCTTTCTTTACTTCCTACGTTCTTTGTTTTTTCTTTTTATTTCTTTCTTTTTTCTTTCTTTCTTTCTTTTTTCTTTCTTTCTTTCTTTCTTTTTAATTTCTTTCTTTCTTTCTTTCTTCGTTTCTTCCTTTCTTTCTTTTTTCTTTCTTTCTTTCTTTCAATTTCTTTCTTTCTTTTTTCTTTTCTTTCTTTCTTTCTTTCTTTTCTCTTTCTTTCTTTCTTTTTAATTTCTTTCTTTCTTTTTAATTTCTTTCTTTTTTCTTTCTTTCATTCATTCTTTCTTTCTTTCTTTCTTTCTCTCTTTCTCTCTTTCATTCTTTTTAATTTCTTTCTTTCTTTTTAATTTCTTTCTTTCTTTCTTTTTTCTTTCTTTCTTTCTTTCTTTCTTTTTAATTTCTTTCTTTCTTTTTAATTTCTTTCTTTCTTTCATTTTTCTTTCTTTCTTTCTTTTTTCTTTCTTTCTTTCTTTTTCTTCTTTCTTTCTTTTTAATTTCTTCCTTTCTTTCTTTCTATCTTTCTTTCTTTCTTTATTTCTTACTTT
>JAVLUU010000703.1:160000-165000 GCA_032206185.1 Columba guinea
TAATTTCTTTCTTTCTTTCTTTCTTTCTTTCTTTCTTTTCTCTTTCTTTCATTCTTTCTTTTTTCTTTTTTTCTTTCTTTTTAATTTCTTTCATTCTTTTTTCTTTCTTTCTTTTTTTTTTTCTTTCTTTCTTTCTGTCCTACGTTCTTTCTTTCTTTTTTCTTTCTTTATTTCATTCTTTCTTTCTTTCTTTCTTTCTTTCTTTCTTTCTTTCTTTTTTATTTCTTTCTTTCTTTCTCTCTTTCTTTCTTTTTTCTTTCTTTCTTTCTTTTTTCTTTCTTTCTTTCTTTCTTTCTCTCTTTCTTTCTTTCTTTCTTTCATTCTTTTTTCTTTCTTTCTTTCTTTCTTTCTTTCTTTCTTTCTTTCTTTCTTTTTAATTTCTTTCTTTTTAATTTCTTTCTTTCTTTCTTTCTTTCTTTTTTCTTTCTTTCTTTCTTTCTCCTTAATGTCTTTCTTTCTTTCTTTCTGTCTTTCTATGTTTGTTTCTTTCTTTCTTTCTTTCTTTCCTACATTCTTTTTTCTTTCTTTCTTTCTTTCTTTCTTTCTTTCTTTCTTTTTTCTTTCTTTCTTTCTTTCTTTCTTTCTTTCTTTTTAATTTCTTTCTATCTTTTTAATTTCTTTCTTTCTTTCTTTTTTCTTTCTTTCTTTCTTTCTTTCCTACGTTCTTGCTTTCTTTCTTTTTTCTTTCTTTCTTTTTCTTTTTTCTTTCTTTCTTTATTTCTTATTTCTTTCTTTCTTTCTTTTTTCTTTCTTTTCCTTCTTTCTTTCTTTTTAATTTCTTTCTTTCTTTCTATCTTTCTTTCTTTCTTTCTTACTTTCTTTCTTTCTTTCATTCCTACGTTCTTTCTTTCTTTTCTCTTTCTTTCTTTCTTCCTTTTTTATTTCTTTCTTTCTTTCTTCTTTTTTTCTTTCTTTCTTTTTTATTTCTTTCTTTCTTTCTTTCTTTTTTCTTTCTTTCTTTCTTTTTAATTTCTTTCATTCTTTTTTCTTTATTTCTGTCTTTTTTTTCTTTCTTTCTTTCTTTCTTTCTTTCATACGTTCTTGCTTTCTTTCTTTTTCCTTTCTTTCTTTCTTTCTTTCTTTTTTCTTTCTTTCTTTCTTTCTTTCTTTTTTCTTTCTTTCTCTCTTTCATTCTTTTTTCTTTCTTTCTGTCTTTTTTTTCTTTCTTTCTTTCTTTCTTTCCTACGTTCTTGCTTTCTTTCTTTCTTTTTTCTTTATTTCTTTCTTTCTTTTTTCTTTCTTTCCTTCTTTCTTTTTTCTCTCTTTCTTTCTTTTTTCTTTCTTTCTTTCTTTCTTTCTTACTTTCTTTCTTTCCTACGTTCTTTCTTTCTTTCTTTTTTCTTTCTTTCTTCTTTCTTTCTTTCTTCCCTATGTTCTTTCTTTCTTTCTTTCTTTCTTTCTTTTTTCTTTCTTTCTTTCTTTCTTTGTTTTTTCTTTCTTTCTTTCTTTCTTTTTTCTTTCTTTCTTTCTTTTTAATTTCTTTCTTTATTTCTTTCTTTCTTTCTTTCTTTTTTCTTTCTTTCTTTCTTTCTTTTTAATTTCTTTCTTTCTTTCTTTCTTTCTTTCTTTTTAATTTCTTTCTCTTTCTTTCTTTCTTTCTTTCTTTTTAATTTCTTTTTCTTTCTTTCTTTCTTTCCTACGTTCTTTCTTTCTTTTTTCTTTCTTTCTTCTGTCTTTCTTTCTTTCTTTCTTTCCTACGTTCTTCCTTTCTTCCTTTCTTTCTTTTTTCTTTCTTTCTTTCTTTCTTTTTAATTTCTTTCTTTCTTTTTTCTTTTCTTTCTTTCTTTCTTTTTTTCTTTCTTTCTTTCTTTCTTTTTGATTTCTTTCTTTTTTTTAATTTCTTTCTTTTTTCTTTCTTTCTTTCTTTCTTTCTTTTTAATTTATTTCTTTCTTTTTAATTTCTTTCTTCCTTTCTTTTTTCTTCCTTTCCTTCTTTCTTTTTTCTTTCTTTCTTTCTTTTTAATTTCTTTCATTCTTTTTTCTTTCTTTCTGTCTTTTTTTTTCTTTCTTTCCTTCTTTTTTCTTTCTTTCTTACTTTTTTCTTTCTTTCTTTCTCTCTTTCTTTCTTTTTTCTTTCTTTCTTTCTTTTTTCTTTCTTTCTTTCTTTCTTCCCTATGTTCTTTATTTCTTTCTTTCTTTCTTTTTTCTTTCTTTCTTTCTTTCTTTTTTCTTTCTTTCTTTCATTCTTTTTAATTTCTTTCTTTCTTTTTTCTTTCTTTCTTTCTTTCTTTTCTCTTTCTTTCTTTCTTTCTTTTTAATTTCTTTCTTTCTTTTTAAGTTCCTTCTTTCTTTCTTTCTTTCTTTCTTTCCTACGTTCTTTCTTTCTTTCTTTTTTCTTTCTTCCTTTCTTTCTTTTTAATTTATTTCTTTCTTTTTTCTTTCTTTTTTTCTTTCTTTTTCTTTCTTTCTTTCCTACGTTCTTTCTTTCTTTCTTTTTTCTTTCTTTCTTTCTTTCACTTTTCTTTGTTTCTTTCTTTCTTTTTTCTTTCTTTCTTTCTTTCTTTTTAATTTCTTTCTTTCATTTTAATTTCTTTCTTTTTTCTTTCTTTCTTTCTTTCTTTATTTTTTCTTTCTTTCTTTCTTTCTTTTTAATTTCTTTCTTTCTTTCTTTCTTTCTTTTCTTTCTTTCCTACGTTCTTTCTTTCTTTATTTTTTTCATTCTTTCTTATTTCTTTCTTTCTTTCTTCCCTACGTTCTTTCTTTCCTTCTTTCTTTCTTTTTTCTTCCTTTCTTTAATTCTTTCTTTCTTTCTTTCTTTCTTTCTTTCTTTCTTTCTTTCTTTCTTTTTTCTTTCTTTCTTTCTTTCTTTCTTTCTTTCTTTTTTCTTTCTTTCTTTCTTTCTTTTTAATTTCTTTCTTTCTTTTTTATTTCTTTCTTTCTTTTTTCTTTCTTTCTTTCTTTCTTTCTTTTTAATTTCTTTCTTTTTTCTTTCTTTTTTTCTTTCTTTTTCTTTCTTTCTTTCTTTCTTTTTAATTTCTTTCTTTCTTTTTAGTTTCTTTCTTTCTTTCTTTTTTCTTTCTTTCTTTCTTTTTTATTTCTTTCGTTCTTTCTTTTTCGTTTCTTTCTTTCTTTTTTCTTTCTTTCTGTCTTTTTTTCTTTCTTTCTTTCTTTCTTACGTTCTTGCTTTCTTTCTTTTTTCTTTCTTTCTTTCTTTCTTTCTTACTTTCTTTCTTTCTTTTTTCTTTCTTTATTTCCTTCTTTTTTCTTTCTTTCTTTTTTCTTTCTTTCTTTCTTTCTCTCTTTCTTTCTTTTTTCTTTCTTTTTTTCTTTTTAATTTCTTTCTTTCTTTCTTCCTTTCTTACTTTCTTTCTTTCCTACGTTCTTTTTTCTTTCTTTTTTCTTTCTTTCTTCTTTCTTTCTTTTTTCTTTCTTTTTTCTTTCTTTCTTTTTTTCTTTCTTTTTATTCTTTCTTTCTTTTTAATTTCTTTCTTTCTTTCTTTCTTTCTTTTTTATTTCTTTCTTTTTTTCTTTTTAATTTCTTTCATTCTTTTTTCTTTCTTTCTTTTTCTTTCTTTCTTTCTTTCATTCTTTCCTACGTTCTTGCTTTCTTTCTTTTTCTTTCTTTCTTTCTTTCTTTCTTTCTTTCTTTCTTTCTATCTTTGTTTCTTTCTTTCTTTCTTTCCTACGTTGTTGCTTTCCTTCTTTTTTCTTTCTTTCTTTCTTTCTTTTTTCTTTGTTTCTTTCTTTCTTTTTAATTTCTTTCTTTCTTTCTTTCTTTCTTTCTTTCTTTTTTCTTTCTCTCTTTCTTTCTTTCTTTTTAATTTCTTTCTTTCTTTTTTCTTTCTTTCTTTCTTTCTTATTTCTTTCTTTCCTTCTTTCTTTCTTTTTTTCTTTCTTTCTTTCTTTTTAATTTCTTTCTTTCTATTTAATTTTTCTTTCATTCTTTCTTTCTATCTTTGTTTCTTTCTTTCTTTCCTACGTTCTTTCTTTCTTTCTTTTTTCTTTCTTTCTTTCTTTCCTTTTTCTTTCTTTCTTTCTTTTTTCTTTCTTTCTTTCTTTCTTTTAAATTCTTTCTTTCTTTCTTTCTTTCTTTCTTTCTTTCTTTCTTTCTTTCTTTCTTTCTTTCCTATGTTCTTTCTTTACTTCCTACGTTCTTTGTTTTTTCTTTTTATTTCTTTCTTTTTTCTTTCTTTCTTTCTTTTTTCTTTCTTTCTTTCTTTCTTTTTAATTTCTTTCTTTCTTTCTTTCTTCGTTTCTTCCTTTCTTTCTTTTTTCTTTCTTTCTTTCTTTCAATTTCTTTCTTTCTTTTTTCTTTTCTTTCTTTCTTTCTTTCTTTTCTCTTTCTTTCTTTCTTTTTAATTTCTTTCTTTCTTTTTAATTTCTTTTTTCTTTCTTTCATTCATTCTTTCTTTCTTTCTTTCTTTCTCTCTTTCTCTCTTTCATTCTTTTTAATTTCTTTCTTTCTTTTTAATTTCTTTCTTTCTTTCTTTTTTCTTTCTTTCTTTCTTTCTTTCTTTTTAATTTCTTTCTTTCTTTTTAATTTCTTTCTTTCTTTCATTTTTCTTTCTTTCTTTCTTTTTTCTTTCTTTCTTTCTTTTTCTTCTTTCTTTCTTTTTAATTTCTTCCTTTCTTTCTTTCTATCTTTCTTTCTTTCTTTATTTCTTACTTTCTTTCTTTCTTTCCTACGTTCTTTCTTTCTTTCTTTTTTCTTTCTTTCTTTCTTTCTTTTTTCTTTCTTTCTTTCTTTCTTTTTTCCTTCTTTCTTTCTTTCTTTCTTTCTTTCTTTCTTTCTTTCTTTCTTTCTTTTTAATTTCTTTCTTTCTTTTTTCTTTCTTTTTTTCTTTCTTTTTTCTTTCTTTCTTTCTTTCATTCTTTCTTTTTTATTTCTTTCTTTCTTTCTTTCTTTCTTTCTTTCTTTCTTTCTTTTCTCTTTCTTTCATTCTTTCTTTCTCTTTTCTTTCTTTCTTTCTTTTTAATGTCTTTCATTCTTTTTTCTTTCTTTCTTTTTTTTTCTTTCTTTCTTTCTGTCCTACGTTCTTTCTTTCTTTATGCTTTCTTTC
>JAVLUU010000703.1:170000-172805 GCA_032206185.1 Columba guinea
TTTTAATTTCTTTCTTTCTTTTTAATTTCTTTCTTTCTTTCTTTCATTTTTCTTTCTTTATTTCTTTCTTTTTTCTTTCTTTCTTTCTTTCTTTTTTCTTCTTTCTTTGTTTTTAATTTCTTCCTTTCTTGCTTTCTATCTTTCTTTCTTTCTTTCTTTCTTTCTTTCCTACGTTCTTTCTTTCTTTCTTTTTTCTTTCTTTCTTTCTTTCTTTCTTTCTTTCTTTCTTTCTTTTTTCTTTCTTTCTTCCTTTTAATTTCTTTCTTTCTTTTTTCTTTCTTTTTTTCTTTCATTTTTCTTTCTTTCTTTCTTTCTTTCTTTCTTTATTTCTTTCTTTCTTTCTTATTTTTTAATTTCTTTCTTTCTTTCTTTCTTTCTGTCTTTCTTTCTTTCCTATGTTCTTTCTTTCTTTCTTTTTTCTTTCTTTCTTTCTTTCTTTCTTTCTTTTTACTTTCTTTCATTCTTTTTCTTTTTTCTTTCTTTCTTTCTTTTTAATTTCTTTCATTCTTTTTTGTTTCTTTCTTTTTTTTTTCTTTCTTTCTTTCTGTCCTACGTTCTTTCTTTCTTTTTTCTTTCTTTCTTTCTTTATTTCTTTCTTTCTTTCTTTCTTTCTTTCTTTTTTCTTTCTTTCTTTCTTTCTTTCTTTCTTTCTTTCTTTCTTTTTTCTTTCTTTCTTTCTTTCTTTTTTCTTTCTTTCTTTCTTTCTTTCTTTTTAATTTCTTTCTTTTTTCTTTTTTCTTTCTTTCTTTTTCCTTTCTTTCTTTTTTCTTTCTTTCTTTCTTTCTTTTTAATTTCTTTCTTTCCTTTTCTTTCTTTCTTTCTTTTTTCTTTCTTTCTTTCATTCTTTCTTTCTATCTTTGTTTCTTTCTTTCTTTCCTACGTTCTTGCTTTCTTTCTTTTTTCTTTCTTTCTTTTTTTCTTTTTTCTTTCTTTCTTTCTTTCTTTTTTCTTTCTTTCTTTTTTCTTTCTTTCTTTCTTTCTTTTTTCTTTCTTTCTTTCTTTCTTTTTTCTTTCTTTCTTTCTTTCTTTCTTTTTACTTTCTTTCTTTCTTTCTTTCTAATTTCTTTCCTTCTTTCTAATTTCTTTCTTTCTTTCTTTCTTTTTTCTTTCTTACTTTCTTTCTTTTTTCTTTCTTTCTTTCTTTCTTTTTTTGTGTTTTCTTTCTTTCTTTCTTTCTTTCCTTCTTTCTTTCTTTCTTTTTTCTTTCTTTCTTTCTTTCTTTCTTTCTTTCTTTCTTTCTTTTTTCTTTCTTTCTTTCTTTCTTTTTTCTTTCTTTCTTTCTTTCCTTTTTCTTTCTTTCTTTCTTTTTTCTTTCTTTCTTTCTTTCTTTTTTCTTTCTTTCTTTCTTTTTAATTTCTTTCTTTCTTTCTTTCCTTCTTTCTTTCTTTATTTCCTACGTTCTTTCTTTATTTCCTACGTTCTTTCTTTATTTTTTTTTTATTTCTTTCTTTCTTTTTTCTTTCTTTCTTTCCTTCTTTCATCTTTCATTTTCTTTCTTTCTTTCTTTCTCTTTTTCTTTCCTACGTTCTTTCTTTCTTTCTTTTTTCTTTCTTTCTTCTGTCTTTCTTTCTTTCTTTCTTTCCTACGTTCTTCCTTTCTTCCTTTCTTTCTTTTTTCTTTCTTTCTTTTTAATTTCTTTCTTTCTTTTTCTTTTTTTTCTTTTTTCTTTCTTTCTTTCTTTCTTTCTTTTTAATTTCTTTCTTTCTTTTTACTTTCTTTCTTTCTTTCTTTCTGTCTATCTTTGTTTCTTTATTCTTTCTTTCTTTCTTTCCTACGTTCTTGCTTTCTTTCTTTTTTCTTTCTTTCTTTTTTCTTTCTTTCTTTTTTCTCTCTTTCTTTTTTCTTTCTTTCTTCCTTTCTTTTTAATTTCTTTCTCTCTTTCTTTCTTTTCTTTCTTTCCTACGTTCTTTCTTTCTTCCTTTCTTTTTTTCATTCTTTCTTCTTTCTTTCTTTCTTTCTTCCCTACGTTCTTTCTTTCCTTCTTTCTTTCTTTTTTCTTCCTTTCTTTAATTATTTCTTTCTTTCTTTCTTTCTTTCTTTTTTCTTTCTTTCTTTCTTCCTTTTTAATTTCTTTCTTTCTTTTTTCTTTCTTTCATTCTTTTTTCTTTCTTTCTTTATTTCTTTTTAATTTCTTTCTTTCTTTTTAATTTCTTTCTTTCTTTCTTTCATTTTTCCTTCTTTATTTCTTTCTTTTTTCTTTCTTTCTTTCTTTTTTCTTCTTTCTTTCTTTTTAATTTCTTCCTTTCTTGCTTTCTTTCTTTCTTTCTTACTTTCTTTCTTTCTTTCCTACGTTCTTTCTTTCTTTCTTTTTTCTTTCTTTCTTTCTTTCTTTCTTTTTTCTTTCTTTCTTTTTTCTTTCTTTCTTTCTTTCTTTTTAATTTCTTTCTTTCTTTTTTCTTTCTTTTTTCTTTCTTTTTTCTTTCTTTCTTTCTTTCTTTCTTTCTTTCTTTATTTCTTTCTTTCTTTTTCATTTCTTTCTTTCTTTTTGATTTCTTTCTTTCTTTCTTTTTTCTTTCTTTCTTTCTTTCTTTTTAATTTCTTTCTTTCTTTCTTTCTTTCTGTCTTTCTTTCCTATGTTCTTTCTTTCTTTCTTTTTTCTTTCTTTCTTTTTTCTTTCTTTCTTTCTGTCTTTCTTTCTTTCCTATGTTCTTTCTTTCTTTCTTTTTTCTTTCTTTCTTTCTTTCATTCTTTTTTCTTTCTTTCATTCTTTTTCTTTTTTCTTTCTTTCTTTCTTTTTAATTTCTTTCTTTCTTTTTTCTTTTCTTTCTTTCTTTCTTTTTTTCTTTCTTTCCTTCTTTCTTTTTA